>JBAMYA010054799.1:0-30394 GCA_037176975.1 Arrhamphus sclerolepis | reverse complement strand
TGACCATGGTTCAACACACTTGTGCAAAAAAAAAAAAAAAAAAAAAAGAGTCAGATAGCCACTTTTTGAAAAATAAATAAATAAAACAAACCTTGCCTCTAACCATCAGGTGGCCATGTGACTATTCACTACTTCCCACAGCTGTATCTGACTATTTTTTCCCTGATAATGTAAAAGGAAGTTGACTCAGCTTTACTGCATCTTTGCCGGATAGAATTGCCCCACTATTTCTTTGGATATTCTAGGGTGGGGGAGGGGGTTCATTACAACATAAGTCTACAACTTCCTCTTAGGTGCAACTGGGAACGAAGGTTGTTTGCCAGTCTAACGTAACAAATCTATCCTGCCACCTGAAGTGGCCTCAAGTTGACATATTCTCATATTTTTCTGAGAGGCGTTTTTCACTGCAATATTGGTCAATATATCAGGTATATTAATAGCTATTACAATTAATGAAGAATTTCTTTCTTAGGACAAGAAGTTCTAAAGAGCCCTAAGCAATCTTGCAAAAACACAAACCTAATAAATTAATGTGGCTAATTGAGTAGTGAAGGTGTTACAAAGTAATAATCAAGGGTAACTGCCTAATCTTTTTTGCCAAAACTTTCCTCAGAAACCATCTGCATCATAATTGTGTTGCTTTTCTTTGCCACCAGTCCATTTTTGCTTCCTGAAGAAATATGTGGGATTCAGCGAGCAGCAAATCATCCCAAAAAACAACAATGAACTCAAAGACGCTGCAGAGTTGGGCAGCAGCTCTCTGTGGGTCCACGACTACAACAAACTCTTTGACTTGTAGGACAAGAAGCCACTTGATTCTATGTTAATAAGATGCAAAAATATTCCCAAAAGCATGTCTGATATGAGTTCAGCAGACTGCCACTGATACATGTTCTTCCTCTGACCCCGTGGCCAAACAGAACAGTAGGTGTGACACTTCATCCGCTCTAACAGTTCCTGACAGGCAGCAACAGTCGCTCAGAGAGAACAAAGGGAACTTTTAAATAGGTTCACATCTGTGGGTCATTTATGAGTTTAATTCCCGTTGTACAAAATTATGATAAGGTTTACGTTGAAAGATTTACACATTTTTAATCACATGAGGCTACGAGGGTGTAGACTGGTTCAAGGCAATTTACTGCTAGAAGATATTCTGCTGCTGTGGTTAATGCCTGGACTTTGATGCTGAGCTACAGCGTGCATGACAGATAAAATCTTCTGTAATGCTAAACAGACGGAAAAAAAACTACAGTGTTTACTGCAGCAATTGTAATTAAGAGTCCCACGCTTTTGACTTTTGAACTTGTGGGCTACTTTGACAGGTATGGAGACTAATGAAAATATTAGAAAAAAACAAACAAAGAATAACTGAACTTAACCAAATCAATCAAATTTCATTTTAATTGAAATTCTAATTGTTTTTCAATTTTGAAAGCCAATCCTAAAAGAAAATACAAAGAAATTTCCAGGAAAAGGAGATTAAAGAAATAAAACACTGTGTTCAACCCAACGACTTTCCTTGGTAACAGAAGAACCTTGAGAAATAACATCCCCTAAGCTCACCCTACGGTCACCCAACACCTGCTAATAGAGATTACACAACCCATTAACTCCATCTAAAACACTGGGTGCAGCCAGCCTTCAGCCCAGCTTCTTTAGAGCCTCCATTATACCAGAAACTGCCTTTGAAGTGCCGCTATAAGAGAATTTCCTTCCTCTGTTGCAGGAAGGCTGAAAATAAACAGGGCATCAGCCACGTTCAAGTGCACAGCTGGCACAAATGGACCAATATATCAAGAGACAAAAGCCTCTAAATGCAGGAATTGGAGAGGTGATATGGCGAGTCAGGGTTGTGAATGAACCTGTTATGGCTTCCACAGGTTCCTTTGCTATCAAAATAAGATAGAATAGCCATGTGACTGCAGCATGAATGGGATGATGAATAGGATTAGCTTCACAAGTCATTAATCGGGCTGTCTTCTACACCCTTCTGGATAATCACCTGAGGATACTCAAACGCAGACACATGCACATGACTATTTATAAGCCAACACTTGACTTGAAACATGTCTTGAAACATATCAATGTTTTGTAGTTTGATTTTAATAGACTAATTATTGGAATGGTATGACTCTTTGACACCAACACATCACATACCTAAAAGTTTGGATCATATCAGTTTATGAGCTGTGGATTGGATCATTTATCGGATTGGTAAAGCTTAAAAAAAGAAAAGAAGGCAAACACTCTTTTGCTTTTCCATTTTATAACTATAAATAGATTCACTCTACAGGTCAAATGTTGGAAAAATTTTAAAAATAATGCTATTTAAAAGAGCAAAAGAGTTTCAGAGATGATACCTGCTTCAATTTTGAACACTTTCACTGTAAATATTGTTTATAAATATTGTCAAATATAAATATTGGTGACCTATACTTTTCTTTTTCAATCACCATTAAGGTAATTTAAGCTTCCGTGTTAAAATGATGACGTGTGATGCTGCAGCCCAGCATGCACCTCCAAAGAAAGGTAAGTATGCGCAGACCATCCTGACAGGAGAGCAAGTGCTCCCGTACAGGCGATTTAAAGATGAAAGGGGCTTTTCAAGCGCTTCCTGCTCTGCAAGTTCACCACCATTAACCATCTAAGCACTCACAAACCACACTGCTATGACCACCACTGCCTTTTCTATTCCAGTCAGAAAAAGTAAGTGATCCACAAGAGCCCTTTAAATTTTAAAATTAACTAAAGTAGACAAACAAAACTACAATCCAGGGTGCCGCAATTCACGGAGAGCTAAACATACGCAGTGTTGCTTTCATTAGTATTATATTACAAACCACTTCTAGAAATTAACCCATGGGTTTGTTGTTTTTTTCACAACTTTTCAAATCGCACAGCCACAAATCTACATACCCAGACATGATAGTGAAAAAGAATTCGAATTGGTCACAATTATGACATTTGCTGACAAGCATTTTAATGTTTGAGTCTTCTAATGACCTTTAAAATGTATTATACTTAATCAGCACTGAAGAATGTCCTTGGAATCACTAGCTGCACGTCTTCAAAGAGCAACAGGCATCCTCATATCAACCCAGCTGTCAATCAAGCTTTTAGAGGAGCAGCACAACACTGAAAGCCAACAGTATTCAAATTAGGACTAATTTTACATTATACATACATACATACATATATGTGTGTGTGTGTGTGTGTGTTTACACATACATATATACACACACACATATACATACATATATAAAAATTTATATTGCATAATTTCAACAACTGCTAACAAGTAGCTCTTAGGTTTTATTTACATCTGCTTGGGCAGAAGAAGGGCAGAAGACTACTGGATTTACTGGATTAAAAGAGAGAAAAGCTCCATATATGGTCCACTATACACACTAAAGAAAAAAATTATAAGAACTGGCGTAATTTGAGCTTGATGATCACTTCAGGCAATGTAAAACTTTGCATACAAGTTTAATATCCTCAAAGCTTTATACCGCTCTCTATCTAGGTCAGAAATCTCCCAATGGCCATTAATTAACTTGAGGAATGTCAATGTAGATCCGTCTTATAGAGACAACAGTAACCTGCAGCTGCTTCTTCGTGAAGCTTTTTCAATTTGGTCCTATATAGAGTGCAGTCATTAGGGACACACAAAAAAAGACATGCAAAGAAAGATGGAATCCCAAAAAAGATGTGGGTATCCTCAAACATCAGAGAACCATGATTTCAACAGTGGCCAGGCTCGTGGAGGTTTCTGAGAGGTGTAAAGACCCTTCACTGTACCCTACCCCACAGCCTGATGACGACATGACTGGTAACACTGAACTTCCTTCTAAATATTTCCAGTTACTGCTACTACTTCTCAACCATTTTCAAACCAGATAGATATATAGCTGGCTGTATTTTCAATAAAAGTAAATGTTTTCCAACATATATCAGCTCCAGTTGACTCAAAAGCTGCTCCGTTTGCTCCAATGCCATGCCGGGAGCGCATGAAGGAGGTAAACAGACGAAAACTCAACACTGTGAGCTACAGCGCTGCAAAAAAGAACCTGTACTGCCAACTAGCATTTAACAATATAATTACAGTGCAATCCAAACACCAAAACACAACAATGCACAAGTGTAAATTATAGCTATGGCATTGTTGGCATTTTCAGCACCTCAATGTAGCTGTGAGGCAGTGGAATAAATCATTCTCAATAATTACTATACGAGGATAAGCTAGCCTGGATGCTTTATTTGCACTTCCCCTTTCTCACATACATTTTAAGGAAGTATAAAGTACGCAGATGTGCTTCTTATATAACAATATTGCCCTTTAATATTGCAGTAAAAATGCCAGGGAGCTTTGACCCCATTCCTGCAGGAGTGTGGCTGCAATTAGTTTGTTTCTCATTATTTCTATTCCCTTTTTCAATTTGGATTCTACTTATAATATTTAATAACTTGAACCAGCTACTGACAACCATCAACTGGCAATAGGCAGGTATTATCAGAGGCCTACTAAATGTATTGTATTTGTATGTTATATGTTGCAATAACCTTTTAAATATAGAAATATTTATAACCTTCTGCTTACTTTCCACACAATGGATTTAAATAAATAACGAAATTATCATTACGGGCTACAGTTAAGCCTAAAATTGTGTCTCCAATTAACACAAACAAACAAAATGTTTAAGCGTTGTCCTGCTATACCCATGCAAATCTTATGTCTTCATGCGATGTTAGGTGTTTATAGGCTAAGGGTTTTTTGCATTTAATTCTGGTGCTTAAAAATGTCTGTTATCATGACAACACTTAAAAAAAAAAAAAAAGTTATTCACATACAGGTGCAGTGAATTTAGCTTTCCAAGACTGAAAATGTGACATCAATGGCAAAATGAAATCGGACGAGAGCATTGATGAGGACACAGTTGGAATATCGGGAATGTAGACTATGAGATACACAGAGATGTGGTGACAACATTCTCCAGATTCCTACATATTTCATGTGGAAAGAGACTGCAGTCAGAGCAGTAAAAGAAAAGAGACTTGTTAACAACAGATGATACAACATTGGACAAGATGCTGTTGAGCACTATCTTTGCATCACAGACTGAAATGTCAACAACAATATGTTGCACGTTGCAATAGTTTGTCATCATATTTTTATTTTATCCTTTATTTTAGCTCAGTTTCTTACTCTTCAAGAATATTATTTCCATTTGGGATTTAATAAAGTATCATGCGATCGAATATTAAATGAGTACGATCACACACCTCGAATTATCCTCACTTACTACATTACTTTGTGATTAATCCATGGCAATTGTACAAAAATCTATCTGAAATGTTAGCCAACCACCATTTACCTCTTAAAACCTTAAATCTACAGCATGACATATTTCATTGTGGTATTATTTATTCTCAAAAAGCTAATTGCAGAAGCACAGTTTGAAACGTAAGTGCACCCTATGAATCAATACACTGTTAAATCACAAACAACAGTAATAACTTCAATTGTTTCCTATAAGATGTTATCAGTCACTTACATTGTTGTGGAGGAATTTTGGCACCGCTCATTGAGGCTTGCTAGCATCCATTTATAAAGAGTGCTCATAAGGTCTCATCACAGTTTTTCCAATCAGGTTGAGGTCTGCAACATGTTGATTGTTTTCTATTTTCAGACACTCTGCTGTGGATTTGTTAATGAACTTGATTGGATGTTGCATGACCCACTCTCAACCAAGCTTCCTCTGTCAGACAGATGATGTACAAGTGACTTGGTATACAGAGGAATTCACGGTCAGCTCAATGACTTCACAGTATTCAGTTCCTGTAGTTGCAAAATCCAAAAGTCATCACCGCTCTACCACCATGCTTTGCAGTGAGGCATTTAAGTTAACATGCTGTGTTGGGTTTTAGTCAAATGTTGCGCTGTGCAGTATGACTGAACATTCCTGTTTGGTCTTGGATTTCCTAAACACATCATTCCAAAAGCTCCTGTGGTTTGTTCAAATGCAGCTTTACAAACTGAAGTTACATTTCCATGTTCTTTTTAGAGATAACAGGATTTCCCTAGCAAGTCATACTTTTTTTTTTTTTTTTGATATACTACTGTTAATCCTCGTTGGGAAATTCTTTCTCCGCATTTGACCCATCTTGGCTGCTGGACCCAGAGCGGGGAGCAGGTGGGGGTTTTGGGTGCCTTGCTCAGGGGCACCCTCATCCATGGATGTGGGTGTGGGGAAGCACTTGTTCAGGCACTACCCCCGCCCACATCATTGGTACTGACCAGGGATTGAACCGGCGACTGGAGGCAGCCCAGTTCTGTAGCCGGTACACCCCGCCCCCCTGTGTAATTGTTTTCAAAATGTTCTATAACATTTAACGTGATAAATGAAATCCACTTAACTTACAGATTTATGTACAGTTGGGTAATGTCAAGGTGCTAATCAAATGCAGCACCTTGCAGTTACCTGCCCTGTTAACCCTTAAACTCCAACAATTTTGGGCTGTTGCAGACAATAAAAAAATAAATAAATCATCATCATGAAAGAATTGTCTTATACAACTTATACAACTACAGAAATACACTGGCCCTTATTTCCTACATAAGTAGCATGAGTGCATTTACTTTTTCTACACAAACTGCTTCAGTAGGTGTGGATTTTTTATTTTGAATTTTTTTTGTTTTTGTTTTTTCTAAATGAAGACAACAACACGCTGTTCAGTTGAGGTTACATTTAATTAATTGAAGTTCTGGTAAAAAAAAAAAAAAAAAAAGATAATCTTCTTTCTTCCTTTCATGCATGTATCCATACATTCATTCTGTCCTGATTAGCAAAACCTCAGAAAGTAAGTAGGTTAAGCTTACTAGTTCTTTTATCTCAGACAATACTTCTTTTTGGGTGTTATTTACCTGACATGTTTCGGTGGAATCTTCCGCCTTCATCAGAGTAAGTAGGTTTGTTTTGTTTTTCTTTGTACGTCTGTAAATGGGCTCCACTGCGAATCTACGCCTTCATTGTGAACTCCAACATCCTATATGCAGACTTCCAACTCTATCCAAATAAGTTTCATCCGCAACAAACAATCTAAGCTGTCCCACAAGATTTCTAAAATGCTAGACAATCTTATCACTCATGAAGAATGATTTGCTACATAGGGGCTCACTTGACTTGGCTCTGTGTGGTTCAACAAGGTTTGATGTTTAACTCAGCCATTTGTTTAACATCTCAAATCCTCTTCTCCCCAGGTGGGCACCACGGTTCTGGCTTACCACTACAACATGATGCTCTCAGACTGCATAGCAAGAAGAAATAAGAAAGAGTGCAAAGTGTGTCTGCTTAGTGTTGAACTCTTGTCTGAATCTTTTTACGGTTCACTATCAGCTCTGCCCCTTTGAGGCACAGCTAAATTAGTCAAGGCTACGTCACCTCCTCAAAACAACACAACTGCAGTTACTTGGACACACCATGTCGGCTACCATTTAGATAGTCACGGCTGTTTGATTTAATCAAACCTGCCTATTGTCTCTATGGACAGATATGAGGCCATCGCAGTGACGCGACCT
The DNA here is from genome assembly GCA_037176975.1 of Arrhamphus sclerolepis. NCBI lineage: Eukaryota > Metazoa > Chordata > Actinopteri > Beloniformes > Hemiramphidae > Arrhamphus > Arrhamphus sclerolepis. The sequence goes on along the minus strand of JBAMYA010054799.1, from coordinate 22,818 downwards.
CACCCTAACACACAAAAGCTGCCTCTGTGCCGAGAGTGCACACAAATGCTGGCTGACAACACAAGGCCTGAGGATGAAAGGTCTCCTCAGTGTTTGGTGACAGTTATTACCCTCTCCACTGAAACCAAATACCTGTGGGCCCAGATAGCTTTATCTTATTGTGAGGCACACACTGGGGGACAGCCTGTAATCAGGGCTTGGGCCTTGATCAACTCTCTGCCCCAGATTTGATGCCCCCCTCCCCACTCCTCTGTTTCCACACCACAAAACCTTTAAAGGGATAGTTCAAAATTCTGGGAAATGGCTGAGAGTCAGATGATATATACTTAATAGAACATCTGAAGGCTGTCTTTGTTCTTAAAAACCCAATATAAAATAAACAGGGTAACATCTATTCCTGGAATTCTGCAGCACTCCAACTTCACAATCCAGTTTCCAGTCAGTCTCCGGTCAGTACATGTTCTTGGACATCTACAGTTGAGAGTTGGACTGGCCATTTAATTGAAGTACTGGATTTGTCCCAGCATACAACAATAGAGGGGGGAAAATGATTTAGAGGCTGAAGCGTGTCTGAGCCTGCTATGACAACAAGGGTGGAGGATAAAATTCATAACTGCACAAAAATATGGACATGGAAAATTCTGAATCAATTCATAAATACCTTAGAAACTTGCTTTAACTGAAGTGAAGCTCCAGTTCTATAGCATGCATATAACAAAGACACGAGATGGACAAGTGAGACAGCATTATCAATCAATGCATTATCAATCCAAATGTTTTGGAAACATGACACAGATGAGAAACTTATTAAGTTAGAAAAACATCCATTAAGAGCTGCTGCCAACAAGGGAATGATCAGACAAGTAATGCTGAAGCTGGTATCCGACTGGGAAGGAGCAACGTAAATGGCAAACTCTTTTACAACTTCTATTGCCAAGGATTTGTTTCTGTTCAGATGGCCTACATTGCGTATTTTGAATCCGAATTATAATGCTCCAACAAAAAAAAAGATTTTTCTAACACAAAACCATGATCAGGAGTGATCAGAACATGTCAACATCTGCGTTTATTTTCCTCTTGACATTTCCGTATGACTGGCCACATCTCTTTATGGCTTCTTTATAAGATACTGCAAAACAAAACTAAATTATTGGTCATTCAATTACTCTGCACTAACAGTAGCAAGTGTTTACACAGTGAGAAAAAGAAAGACACTGTACAAGAAAACAAAGGGGCACTGATCATTTCTAAATCACATCTGAATAGAATCGTGAGTTGGTGGTGAAGCCTTTTAGCATCAGGCTTTTTCTGGCTGGCCCATGATTTCACACACCAAAACAATTCACAAGCAGCTCACCTGGCAGCAAATTGATACCATGTTGAGTGGCAAATTAGACAGCTTAATAGCTTTGTTCATTTGGTAAGTGCACAGCCACTTAGATCAGTGCAACTTTGATAGGTGACAAATAGGCTTTGTTTTTGTTTGCTTTTTAAGGGGGTCTTGAAGACATTTCACCACTCATCAAAAGCTTCTTCAGTTCTGACTTGCTCATGGGGAGGTCCAGGTTTACAAGTCAGGCCATCAGTTCACGTGTGTAACAAGAAAGAATGGTCTGCTGGCCACCCTCTCTTCAGATGAAACATCTTTAAAGAGCAAGAAAGGAAATTTCATCGCCTTCTAAGTAGTCCGGACAATAAGGCTAAAATTGATATCACAATATCTTTCTCAATTTTGCACGATATGATATGTAATCCCAATACTGATATGAATAACAACCAGAGAAATTGTCAAGAAAGATAATTGTACCCACAAACCTCTGAAAAATTCAGTTCTCAAATCTATAAAACCCCATCCTATAAAACTATAATATTTCAGATATGAAAATTTTAAAACAAGTCAATGTTCAACTTTAATTGAAAACCATAAAGACACGAGACATTAACATCAAACAAACTTTGTCAAGCATTGTCAAAATTATAACAATGTATATCAAAATATTGAACATTTGTTCGTTAGTCATCATATCTATTAAAGGTTTAGATCACTGTAGTCATTAGTTATTGCTTTTCCTTCTAACACATACTACATATGCAGCGATTAATCAATTCTCAACCACACTGTCTGGCCAACTTTGAGAAAATGTATGCATTTAAATGCCTGATTTTAGTCAGACAGTGATTTAATTTCTTTTTCTAGCCTGACATATGAGAAGTGAGGTCTAATTTGGACAAAATGAACCAATGTTATCAAAATAGAATATTTTACAATCAAAATGCTCCTCTAACTCAATCAATAACATGTGATGTAGCTTAACCAACACTGAAATGAACACAGGACTAGAATGAGGTGAGGGAAAAAAGACTTTGCAAGACATCGAGAAGGCACTTTTAGAAACGGAAAAGTGCCTGTTAGTCCCATTTGGCTAGTAAGAGGTTTAGCCGAGAGTTCACTATCCCGAGCTTCAATGCAGACCGGATCAGATTATTGCCCTCACTACTAGAATGGATGAAGTGCATTATTAGGTAACTGCTAAACGAGGTTTTCATTGTGGTGACAAAACAAAATAAGCGATGACACAACAAAAGCAATATGTGCAGCTTTGTCTCCAAGTCTTTCATGGCAACTGTGACTTTGCTGTTTAGTGCTGGTAACTACGAAGTAAAACTCAGACAAGTCTGGTCAAATAAAAGTCAAAATTCATGAGTGGCTATCCTGTGATCAAATCTTTACTTCTCTCAGGTTTTTCCACAGCCACCACATGACAGGGACCTGTCATCCCACTCTCTGTTCCCCTAGAATCAACTGAAAAATGACCAGGCTTCAAAGAAACTGGAAGCTAAAACCAGTTCTGTTTGTGGTGGGATTTTCAGTGCTGCACATGGCATTCTTAATTCTTCTAATTGTGGGAAATATAAGACTTTAAAATTGTTTAGGTTTTATTTTTTTGTTTTTTTTTGTTTGGTCTTTGTTTGAGGAAAAAAAACTGTGCCCCAGTCTGTGTTTTTTTTTTAAATTAAATCTTTTTCTGTTTTACAATGCATACAATGAGCAAAGCCAATCACAGTTGCTCAATGCACACAGTTTTAAGAGAGACAACAGAAACCATCTAAAGAAAAATCTGCAAATAAAGAGATTTAAAATAATGATGTGGAGGAGAACGTTATCTTATGGTGGACAGTGAATATTAATTTCACATGCAATAAATAGTATAAATACAGCTTTAAAGTCTAAATACTTTCATGTATTGTGTGCATACATAAAATGTGTTTATATTTATTTATTTTTTTAACATTTTAAAACCAAAACAATCACTGCACGCATGACAGTCAGACTTAATAAAAAGAAAGATGATGTACAGCCTCTGGGAAGTCTCATCAGTAATAATATTCTTTTCACAACCTGAAAACTCAGAACTACATGTTTAATTTTAATTTTTTTTAATTTATTTATTTATTTTACTTTATCACCTACACTACAGAGTAAGTTAAAAGTGTTTGTCTAAGCCAGTGGAGCTACAGGAGACCTTACCCACAGTCTATGTGATGGCGATGGCTGTGTACAGAGTCCCTCAGGTGCACATCAAATTCATCTTAAGTCCATCTGAGAACAGGTGTGTTTATACTAGGCAGATATCCTCAAAAGGCACACAAGCTCTCTCCATGCTGATTACACTGATCTAAATATGGCTTTGTGCGAGCACACACAGGAAGCTCATCGCAGCTCTGATGTCATAGAGGAGAGGTGGAGCTTACAGGCCTTTTCTTTACTGTGCTGTACTCTGGGATATACAACTTGTTACAATTAATGAATGGTTTTTATTCTTACTTATCTTTCTTATCTTGCGTATTAAAAAAAATCATCCAATGTAGTCTGACGTGCCTCACAGTGCCGAGTTTCCTTTTGTTTACTTCCTATAGAGCATGTAGCTCAGACATAACAACTCAACAAATAAAACATTTTATACAAGTTAGCGGTGACAAATGTTTCACATCAGTAATTTTTACAGAAATTACAGCAAACTACTGTTATAGCCAACAAAGGAGAAACAGAGGTGAAATATTTGAAGACACAGAACAAACCTGTCAATCACATGTTCATGATGAAAATGATGCCGTTACATTTGGAGAGGTGCACGTCAAGATGCATCATAGCTACTGTCGCTAACTTTGAAGCAGAAGCATAAATCAGGCTTTACTCAAACTGCGCTTCAAGAAAAATAATCCACTCTTAATATTTGACCAATGAAGTCAATAAATGAAATCATGTCAGCACTAAATACTGACAGCTCATTATCTTGGATAACTTAATGTCATATTTCTCATGTTTTATATGAAAAATAATTGAATATATTGGGCCACCAAGACCAGCGATCCAACAGACATGTCTCTTTTTTTCTATTGTTTTTGTCCAGTTTTAGATTTTCTTTTTGTAGAATATTTTCCACAACTAAACCCAGGTTCCACTAATAAAAGCACTAATTTTACTTTTTCAAATATCAGAGATGCTGGTATACCACTGTCTCGATTCTGTCAGCTTGTTTGTATTGTGGTGGGCCTTTATGTGTTCTGAAACTTTAGTTAAAAGTCACGCATTAAGACACAAACTATCTGATGGACTGTAGTGGTAAACCAAAAACTCCCAGCTAGCTAAGACACTTTAGAAGTTTTTTTTTTTTTTTTGCTTGTTTTCTGTTTTTTTCAAAAGAGTCTAGTGGCTGTGGCGACAAAGAAATAATGGCTGTCTCATGGCAAGCATAGCTATGAAAAAATATTGTAGCCTTAAAATATTTCAAAATAACCCTTTTGTGCAATGCTGCTTTTATTTTCTGCCTTTTATGTTGCTTTTCAACATAAACTCTGCTAGCTTTTTCTCAAACGATTCATCCATTTGCTTCTCTCCTTTTTCCTCTGTGCTCAAAAATACTATTTTATAACAGCCAAATAATACAGTGCATTTTCTTTCCTTATTCTCCTGTTTCTGTTATTTGAAAAAAAAGTCACAAAAAATAAACAAGTGCAGCCCATTAGTATTATATGTTACCTGGATAACTTACAAGCAGACCATTAAAACCAAACCAAAAAAAAAAAAAAACTCTTTCACCCTATTTTTTCCATGTTACAAAAGGTGGAACAAGCAGTGCCGAGTACCCAGCTGGAACAACCTCACCTTAGTTCAGTTACAGTTAGCCATTTTAGCTCAGCTTGCTTATCTTTGTTAACCCAGGATGACAATTAATATCACTTTGCATTCATTTTGACCAAATCCGTCCAAACACCCTCATCTCAAGCATCGCTACTGGAGCCACATCCAAAGCGAGTGCTGCCAGAGCTGAAAGTGGACTAGCGGAGCTCTGCAGGGATTCTCCAGCTGTCTGTCCCTCAGATTACATGAGCTGCAGTCGGGCAAGCCTAACCCCATCAGCACATGAGTCGCACAGTGATTGACTGCAGGTCCCAGTGTACATTTGCATGAAAGGGTCCTGAAATGATCTCCGTGGCTCCTTTAGCCAAGCCATGCTGGAGGAGCTGTGGAGCTGAAGGGGGACATCTGCATCGGACCTCCTCCATTTCAAAAGTCATTTCGTGACTGGTACCTGTAGCTGACACCCAGTGGGTCTCTTGTGCCGTGACCAGCTGTCACGGCACAAATTTTGTACAATGAACACAACACACACGTACAACAAAAGATATCCTCTTAAAAATATCACTATGCTCCTGTTTTATTCACAGTTCAGAAGTCAAGATAACACTGAGTAGGTCAAGTGACTTCCAGCTGTTTGATTTGTTGAACAAACATTTTACTGCTTTATACAATTTTACCGAGTGTGGGACAAAAAACAAAAAAATCAGCCCCCATACAGTTGTCATAGATGTAAACTCTAACTATAGAGGCCAAAACTGTTTTGCATGTTTATTTTTGCTGCAGAAGTGAGCAATTTAACCTGGAGGTTCACTGGGATTTGCTGTGTTTTTGAGCCAGCAGCTAGTGGTCAGTCAAGGTATTGCAATTTGTGTTACTAATAGTTGAGCTTCAACCTGGGGGTGGGGAATAAGCGAATACAAAACATCCAAAAACACATTATTACAAAATAGAAACGAAAACAGCCACCCACATAGTGCAGGTGGGGAAAAAAAACACTACATATCCTTCCCCATTTCCACAAGTCTATGTCACATGAGCATTACCAGAAGATTTATTTAAAATAAAAAAAAAACACTGACCTTAACAACCCTGTAAACAACACCATGGACATGGAACAGGAAGTGCTGCTGACTTTATTGCTCTAGTTATCTGTCATGCAGCTAAATTCTGCATTTAATAACACTGCAAGTCTTTAAATGCTTCAGAGGTAGGCCGATATTAGGGCAAGATATTTTCCAGCAGAGGTCAGTCACTACACATATCTCGTCATATGATACATATGTTGACAGAGATCCTTCTGGCACGGGGTTGAAACACTTATGTACTCAGAATGTTTACATGATGTTAGAAAAAATATGTATTACATCAGTCCAAATAAAATTGAAGTTTCAAAATGCATTAACAGACGCATCCGGTTGGTGCAACTGGAAGTCGAGCTAATTAATGCATGTGAACATTTCACTGGACTGAAACTGGTCTTTGCACTCAGAGGTTTCAAAATGTATAAATCTGTCCAGTCCACTGCTTGACATTTCTCCAGTTTTTCACCGTCAGCTAAACCAAACATTTATTTGTTGTTTTGCTATGTGGCATAGTAGGTCAGCCAGAAAAAAAAAACAATTCTAACAAGCTGGAGGCAGACACATCCCCACCTATCACAACTGGTGAAACTATTCCCTTCACAGGCATGTATACTGGGACAAAGATAGGAGTCCAGTTGAATGACCTAGTCTAACTATGGTCATAGCTTGAGTAAATTGTGCAACTACAGAACATGGGTTTTAAAATGCATTTTATAACAAAACTGGTGTGTACACAGTCTTCCATAGACAACTTGTGTCATCTTCTTGCAAAAAAAAATGATGGATGGAATTGCAACTAAAAAAAGAATCTTCCCTACTGAGGCACTGCTGCGTCTCATGGGTTAAAATACTCAATTAGACTGGGGACCACTGTTGTATTTCTCCCTGTTTAACTTAATTTATACACTTCTGTCAGCTAATGAAGGAATTAAAAAAACAGCAAAAGAAACACAAAGGGGGTTATTTCCCAAAGAAGTTCAAAAACAGAAGTTGCACAAAACAGAAACATTAACATTTCCTTTAAGGAAAACAACTGTCAATTATCAGCACTGACAAATCTCTGATTATTGTTAGCAGAAAATGCACACACACACAATGCCAATAATAAATACAATAAAAGCCACAAATAACGGGTTTCACCACAAAAAAACAAGAAATCCAAGCCTTTATAAAGCTCCTTGCCCATCTTAATACAAGATACAACTTGCATCCATGTAGCACACCGCTTTTTATATTTACAGTTAGAAAGACGTAAAAGCATCCTCTAGATACAGAAATCTAATTTCAGTAACTAAACAGGACAAAACTTACTCCAGGCACCCTTAAATCCAACAATAAACATTTCTGCTTGTTTGTAACTATTTACATTATTGTTATTGTGTCAATACTCTGTGTCCTCAAATGTTCTAAATTCTTACAAAAGCCTATCTGATTCAGCCGAACTGAGATAAAAATCATAAAAATATGGTGAGCAAAACATATACACAGACAGGAACTTCCACTGTTATTGTAATTCACAGGATGTAACAACCCCCGCTGGACAACCAGAGCTGTAAATACTTCATTTTAAGACAGATTCAAGGAAGCCAATTTTTTATGGAAAGTCCAGAATGGTACTGCTGGCAAGTCCTTGTATCACCACTGGCAAATTTGCAATTAACAATAAAGTTGGCTTGATATCCTTCAAAGGGGGGGGGGGGGGGGGGGGGTACTCAAGGCCAAAAGATTTGGGCAAGCTGTGGTGATGGCTGATGTTAGGCATGCTGAGAGGATTCCAGCAATTCCAGTTTTAACAAAAACTACGTCAAAGCTTTATATTGAATATCTGCAGGGAATTCAACATTTGCCTTCCCAAGCATACCAAAACCTAGCCATTAGACAGCGCTACTTGATGAGCTGGTATTCCTAAGACTTGCTCTAATGCTTCCATTCTATAGTAAATACAGTGTAATTACAAGGCCAACACGGCACGTATCCTCCATCATCAATAAATTAGGGGGTTTGTGAAGATGAGAAATTGGCTGAGTTCAGCTTGGAGCCAGCAGAATCCTCATGGAAATTTACAGTACTTGAAATCGGAGGCCAGCTCCTCTTTCATTTGTCTCTTGCACTGGAGCTAAATACATATTTCTGCCTTGGATGGCTTCACCAGTGAGCCTGAATTTTGCCTGGAGAGACACAAGGAGCATACTAATAAGCTTTTCCTTAATGAAAACACAGAACGTCTCCTGATGCTTCAGTCTTGTGAATAAAAATATAATTGCTGGTACACATTTACGGGTCTTTGGCACATTGGCGGTCTTAACAACTTGGCTGCAGTGGGGTCCACTGTCGCACTCAGTTACTGACAGTCTGATGAATAGCATCAGCTGAAATAACAGAGAACATTGATATCTCATTTTCGAATGAGCAAGTTACAAACTGTTTAAAATTCAAGACTAATACTGTTGTCTGCATCATACAGAAAGGTCTTCTGAGCTTTTGCGTTGCAGACATTAACAGCCCCCAAACAGTCCAATTAGACTGAAGCCAAGTCCTCAAATTCCCTGAACTCACTGGGCTGTCTAAAAGTGGGCTGGGCCCGAGTAAAACCGTCCCATACAGCTTACTGACTAAGTGCCGGTGACCATGGCGCTGAAACCCCACACCTCTACGTTCCTGGAGCTGTTTGGATCACAGTTAACTGTGACACATTTCCATCCTGACAAATAAAAGTTAAAAATTTATCCATCAAGTGAGCTCCAGTGACACCGTAAAATGCGACACACCCACTGTGCGAGAAGTTTCAATACAAAGTCACAACAGATCCATTCCCTTCTTTCACACCGTCTCCTCTCCAGAATATGACACGAGGTTGGTGAATACGTACCCCACATTCGTGGGCACTGACTCATATTAACAGGCCAGTCTCAACCAGATTCTCCTTATTTGCTCCTTGTTTCAATTAAAAACAACAACAACTCATTTAAAATGAAACATTAGTGTGAAATAGGATCCAACATTAACATTTCGGGTGCTACTGCAGGTATTAAAAGAATTAGAATCTTGTGCCAGTTTAGTGCCAATGATGAAACAGTAGATAATCTTAAAAGACACCAGAAAATACTTCACTTCTGATCCTCCTTAAGGAAACTGGCTGACTCAGTTTAAAGTGGGCCACAGATGAGTCTCCCTGTTTGCACTCAGGCTTTGCCAGAATGGGACAAAGTCCAAGTAGCCGTGAAGAAGATGAGATTTGTTTTGTGAACTTTCAGAGCAGACCTCTGAGAAGCCAGAGGGCAGCCATGTTAATACGCCTGCTCCTTTGAACGTGTTTTAAGTGGATGAGGTCAAGCGGTGTAAATGAATAAGCAGGATACTGTTTTCCCCTGACATGTGCGCAGACCTTGTCACAAGCATGAAGAATAAAACATGAAGTGAAATTAACCCTTACAGCTGGACTTCCTTAAACGGAAAAAACACACCCATGAAGCAATCTTAAATGTTTTGTGCTTCCCATCAGTGACTATAACAGTAATAATTATCTATGCGTGTTTATCGGATGTTTTATAGGAACCATATAATTATAATTACATAAACAGTTAGGGCTTGGCCATTAAACTACAGTTGTAAGAAGCTATTTCATGTCACAATATGAATTGTCAATTTAATTTATGATACAATGAAGTGCTAAACAAATCTGATCAACATTTCTGTTCTGCGTCCCACATGCCTTTTAGATTCCTTAAGCAGCATGTTTTAATGGAGTCGAGAAAAAACTGATGCGCATATTTGTGGAGTGTTTTTTTTCTCTCTCTCTCTCTCTTCTTTTTTTATGTTAGAAAAAAAACACGGGAAGGATGACCAAGTTGTTGCTCGGTGTGTTTGAGTTCACAGAAACGTGAGAAGTCCCCGCACAGGCCCTGCAGGACGGCTGAGCTCAGCCTGGATGTCATGGCTACCGAGCAACAAGTTAACCCGTGCACCCACCAGCAATGCGACAACTCCAATCAATGTAAATTTTAAAATAAGAATAATACACAAATCTACCACCAAGCTCCTCACAACAAGCCACCGACCGAAATGACTCCTCTTACCTCAAGCAGCTGAAGCTCAGTGTGAAGAGGCAGCACTTTTTGAAGGCATAATAACAATAATCCCCCCAACGAGAGCCTGCTGTGTCTGGTGCTGGGCTGAGCCGTCCAAAAAACAAAGGCCCCGGACCTGAAAAAAGTGAAGTAAAGCGGAGGTGGTCGGTGCCGGGGTCTCCTCCGAGGTGTCCTCGTTGTAGAACAAGAGGACTTTCTCACAGTTGTTAGTGTTTCCCAGGACAACTAAAAGGGAGGAGTCTGCACGAGGACCGACAGGCTCTCCTTAAGAGTTCAGTTTAAGACGAGAAAAGTTCACTTATAGCCTTAAGACTGGCCTAAATAACGTAAAGCATTTTAAAAATAGATATACGTCTCCGAGAAGACTGGACAATTGTGAAAAATGGGACTGTCCTGATAGTGAGAAAAGTGCCGCGGTCGTCCCCTGTGGCTAGCAGACGTCATTAACATCCTGTGTGAGCCTTTCACAATTAAACAACTTTGATTACATTTTACACGACCAGAAGACCGGGCGATTAATAAAAAAACTCATCCAAACCCACCTTCGGAAACAATAATCAATGTTATATTGCTTATGTCAGTTATTTCAGTTAGTTCTCTTCTTTGAAATATTCATTAAATTATCATATATTGTTAAACACGTACTTCCTTTCAAAGATCTGTACTCCTTATATCTCAGTTTCAGTAGTTCATTATATTTTCAGCGCAATTCTTGTTAGGGATCTATAAGAGCAAAAAGTAAAACGATATTAAAATAATGGCTCATTATTCCTAATCAAGGTAGCTTGTTCAACTTGTTCAGACTGATTTGAGGTTATATCTCCCAGCCACAACACCAACTGTTAAGTTCTCTCTCTGACATCTCAGTTATTGCTGTTCTATTTATTATTTGTGCAGATTTTGTAACTGAGTCATGTCAGTAACCAAAATGTCCTTTAAATTAATTATACTTGAGTGTAGTTTTGAGGAAAGTTCATGTTGTATGCATGTATGTTTGTGTGCAATTATGTGTGATAGAGAATGCATCTATGTGAGCTAAATTCTTTAAAAATATCCAGGGAGTTTCCACCATGAAAATGTTTAAATGTTTCTTTTATTTTGAAGTCAGCAAAGCCACAAAATTCCAGCCAGCAACTGCTCCACAGATGACGGATATTTTGCTTCCCAGCACAAATGAGGCAGAGATGCAGTGAAAGCACAGTTGCAAAGTCGTTGTACATTTTTATCTAGTTTTTGTCACAGCTTCACTAAACCACAGTGACCTTTACGTGCTGTTCAAACTCACTCTGGTATCACTACAACCACTGAACAGTTTCCACCAACTCTGCACATTTTTCTCTGCCACTGTCTCTGAAAACTGCTTTATTCACTTCTTAAGGAGTTATACGATATATCATGTATGGAAATAAGATTTGCATCACCAGAAAATTGACTCTTTAGTATAACTGAGTCAGCTGGAATATCACTGGATGCTGCACTGGTTTGGTTGCAAACCATACACTATGGAAAATCTATGGTGCAGAGGCAGTGGAGTAATCAGAGGTGAAAGATGTTTGGACCGCTCCACAAGCAGGATTCACTGCTGCCTCATCATGACTGCAAACAGCACCTGATGAAAACAGAATTAAGACAAACCTTGTGGCTTAAACTGCCCTCTGCTGGCATACACAAACACCCACAATGATTTCTGTAAAGAGACACCATTTATACTGCATTATGGCCCATACAATGGTGAAAAAAATGCATTTTAACATTTTAACAAGCAGATGCTCAGTCATCTGCTGTTGTCTCCCTCCACATCAGGACGGAAACCGCTTGACGACAGCTCTCAAAAGCCTGCACGTCTTCCCCACCCATGAAATGTGACTCACATGTCAAGTGTCAGCAGGAAGACAGACAAGAATTGTCTTTAAAATAACATTAAATACCATAACATTTCTATGCACAGTGAGAGTAAAGCAGGGTGTGCTGAACATAAGTTGTTTTTTTTTTCTCTGACTAATTACTGTCTTTTCTCATGGCTTTCATTCATCAACAATTTAAATGGAGATTGAAAGAAAACACAAAACAAAACAAAACAAAAAAATCACATTTTCAAAATGAGCAAAACAAACCAGCGAAATGTAGTCTCTCCGAGCGCGTTTCTGGATGTTCTGAGTGACGTGAATGGAACTGAGCTTTCATTATGTTGTTGCTGCTGTGTGAATGAAAGAAACATTCAGTTTTCAGCTGGGCATTGCAAGCATGTGAGCTCACACTTCCAGATGAAATCACCGTTGCTGATGTCACACTGGTGCCCCGGAGAGAAAAACAACAAATCTTGCAAAACTGTACATCCTGAAAAGAATAAAAGACAGTTGTAGGAAGTGGCTAATGAACCATCTTGGGGTCCAAACTGAGGGGGTGCTCAGCTGTTGGAGCAGATATATCTACTGTATCGGGTCACATATATATTTATGAGTTTCAGTTTATAACTCTGGACATGTTTCATTTTATTCACAGCACAACTTTATCTGCTGTTGTGAGCCCCATCCGTGACCGAAGGACCACTGATAAATCAAAGCACTCTGCTGCTTTTTTCAAGAAAATATCCATTGGAGGTGAAAATAACAATAAATACCTTGTTCTCCCCAGTGGAGTGTGTTTGGCAGCAGCAAGCGGGAAATAGAGGACTGACATTTAGCCTGACAGATAAAGGGATATACACTGAGACATTTTTAAACTTGCTCTGGGAAGCTGTTCCAGGATACTGCTCACCATTTTGGTGTTTGCATCAAAATACAAAGTCAAGGATTTTATTTTATTTATTTATTTTACAGAAGGGTGAAAGCTTTGATGTCACTGAATGACAAAATTGCAGTTATGTTCACTCCTAAATCAGAAATGGAAGTCATTTTCACTGCACTCAGACTACAGCAAGCCAGCAACCAAAGGTACAAGAGCATTATACCCAGCCATCTGTATGACTGTCCTTAAAGTTTACCTTTTTGAAAACACCAGCCGGTGTCTGGCACTTCATCAAACACATGCACACCGCATCACAAACACACCATGTGTACGCTGTCTATCTTCCTCTGTGAAGTGAACCTCATAAAAGTTGTTTTGGAGGCCCAGCAGGTGTCTGGGCCTTCCACCCGTCACCAGCATCTGAGCTCTGCCTCTCTCTCTGCCAGCCGAGGGTTAGATAAATGGCAGGTGGTAGAGAAAAGGGTGTCCATTCACTGCCATGCTGAGCTGCTCTTAAACACATTATTGCAGTCTCGAGGAGGAGTTTCAGACGGTCTACTGAATGCCAGAATATAAGAATATAAGCGAGACAGGATAACAAGCAAGTTACAAAGAAGTACATAGCTGCCTTTTGTGTCGTTTTAAAAGGGGGTTTTGTAAGTTGGAGGCCTTGGATAGAAGAGGATGGAAGAGATAGCGCTGAAAACCTCCCACCCAGGGTAAACACTTGGATAGAGACACAAAACACACGAGTCGCGACAGGAGGGGAGGGGCAGGATAGATATAAAAAGAGCGAGGGGCATATCATTTGGGTGAAGTGCCTTTAGAATACGCTGTCTCACAGTTCAAGGGAGAGCTCCACTCAGCTCCACTGTCCACATATCTCACCACTCAGCCCTGCTGGTGAGGATTTAGCTGTTTTTCTTAGCTGCGCTGGGAAACTTTGGAATCTTTGCAGTCCTGACAGCAACGGGTGCATGTCAGAAAGCGTTTACAGTCTTTTTTCACAAATTATGGGTGATTTGTCAGTCCGCTGCAGGCTAAGCTGCCCACATAAAAATATTCTGAACAGTCTGTTAACAACTATAACAAATCAGTTCAATTCAAACCAGTATACATACATGCCAAATGAAGAATTCGAAAATTTTCTTGGCTGTTTGTTGCAAAGTTTCCAAAAAAAACCCACCATGATTTACTGATTGATAATGAATGGCAGAATTTTCGTGGGTCAAAATGCACCAGGCATTTGGCAGGGGGGAGGAACCCTAAAATAGAAAGGAAAACTTTCTTTTATCTGCTCTAGAGCACCAGAGTTTTCACACTACATGCAGGAAAATGTGTCTTCGCTTCAAAAGAAATCCAAAAAATGTTCCCTTTGTTTACCTCGCCCACGTGTTGACCCCTTGTTGCTCCAGAGACACAGATGCCACACCAATCTATGCGTGAGTGTCTCGTGCTACTCTTGCCGCTAACAGTGACAAATTATTTATTTCATTTGGAGTTAGTGCCTCTCCTTAAATAGCAACTGTTTACACAAACCTTGAGCGTGTTTCAGTCTCAGTTGAATGGAATGCTGCAATTTAGTTCAGCGTGGAAACAGTCACCTACCAGTCACAGCTCCGTCACTGAAACTCAGAACTCATCTCCATGGAAACGGCTTCTCTGTTATCAGCTCTGTTTTACTCACACATTCATGGATTCTTATACACACATATGTATGGATTCACCTCAGATTTTAAAGCAGTAAGCAACACACCAGTGAAGGACAGTAGCAAAAATCTCACCATAATTCCTCTGGGAGTGCTTAAAAACACGAATATTTGGTGCTTCAGTGATGTACCTTACCTCACACAAAGTTTCTGTCATTTTTCAGTTTTTTATTTATTCAGTAATCAATTTATAATGATAAAGAAATATATCAAAAAGCTTTATAGATTTCAAATGTTCCACAAAAACAGTCACGTTGGCTGTGCATATGAACAAACTAAAGAAGATTCTGAGTTATGCAACAAACACACATGATAGCCAACGGTCAGTGTGGTTATATTCCATGTTTTGAAATCTTGTCCTTATTTCAATGGGAGGAAAAGAGGTTATGAAGGAGGAAGGCTGTGAAGCCACTAACTTTATAGAGGACAGGATCCATGCAAACTCCTATTAAATAATTAGACTTGGAGATGACCACTTACTGACCAGATGATCGTTATACTACCAAAAAAAACCCAGGGACCACTAACTTGTAACGTGTCTCAACCCTGAACTCCATCTTTTTCCTGGCTTGTTGGCTCAGCATCCAGTCGCTCAGTCAGCTTGATTCAAAGTAATGTTTTTTGTTCACAAGACCACAGACTCTAAACAGCAAACACACAGCATTAGCATTTAATTGGAGGTTATTTTTCTGTCCCCACTACTTCTCACTACTGAGTGTAATGTTTAGCTTTAGATTTAGCCCCGAGATGCCAGACTTTACTCATCAGCTTTTCATTAACTTTATCGGTGTGTTATTTAATTGTGGGCAGGTGTCATAAAGCAGGTCACCTGTTCTCTGTGGCTGATGGTGCTTGATGGGGGAGGAGGGATTGAACAGTGACACTGCAGGCCGTAAACCCAAAATAGACTGTACAGGCTGGTAAAACACTACTGGGCCGAGGGAAATTTCACAGTCAGATGATAATTAACTTCATCAGTATGGATGATCCATCTCACATTTTTATGTAGTCGTTTTATCCGCCATTAAATCTGCAGTCTGTGAGTTTTTACTCTTAAAAATATATTTAAAAAGTCAACCACCTGAATGACTTGAATGTAAGTATATCAAAGGAAAACAACTCCTTTTTTTTCATGCCAAGTTAAACACCTACAGCCGCTGTCCACTATGCCAGGGGGTGACTCACCAACTTCCTGCTGCTCCCATTTGGCGTGGAGTGGTATCACTTTGTAGTGCCTTTAATGTTAAGATATTACTTAGTGCAGCTTTAATTATCCAATAGGCTGAAACTAAAGAAAAAAAAAGACCAACCCGATCTGAATACGTGACTTGAATCTACGAAATTATCTCAAAATTAGTTGCCCTGACGACTTTGGAGCTTCTGATCATTGTTACTTTTGCAAACCTGACACATGTTCAACATAAAACTCTCTGACACCATAAAGATCAAAAAGAGCTCCTTCTGTATTGAAGCTGTCTGTTTTCTCAGCAGCTCAGCTCAGTGGGCTGCCACCCACCATTTGTTATAGCAGTGCTTTTTACATGCTTAGTGTATAGGTACAACTACTCTCGAGACATTTCACACCAATTCTGTGTAACTGTCAACTTTAAATTGGCTCCGGATGTGTGACTTCTCGCACAACTCTTCATTTTCTACATCTCAGCGTGTAAAAATGTCTTGGAGCATTGAAAAGAAGCTCAGGATCATCGTGAGGCTGTGTGTTGTAATTGCACAGACAACAACACCCGTCACGCTGCTGTCATTCAGCCATCATGTGTGCTCCTGTTAAAAGGTAAATCTGGATACGCTGTCAGTCTTTTGTGTCATGATATGCAGAACAAAGACCAAAAGGTGACATTACATTTTATCATCTTTACAGTGAGACATGAAATTTCATGTAGTAAAGTCTACAGTTGTAAGTAAAAATCACAATGCAGTTCTTGATGTTATAAACAAATAATTTGCCTCTAATTAGCACCATTCATGAGTCATTCACGTCTCAGGCATGTCCACAAGATGTCAGTGTCTGCAGTGGTCCGGGTCAGTAAGTCCAGCCTGATCCCATCAGCTTGGATTTACCGTCTGGAGTAGAAACACACACGCACAGTACACACATACTCAGTTCCACCTATCATCCTGGATTACGAAATAACATTTTCCGAGTATTTCCAGACACAAGAGTAGAAGAGATCAAATGCTTTTCAGTGCTCTAAAATCATTACTGAACGTTGCCCACACACTTGGCAGTCGGCTTGTCTTTCGATCAAAGTTTTGCCGGCCTTCTAGCCTTTATCCAAGTGTCTTTGGACGCCTATGCCTGCCGTTTTGGATGCATGCCAGAGGGCAGGTCAGGTGACCTAAGCCAAGTTGGCGTGTCCAACCAGATGAGAGGGATTTGGGAGCTGCCTCACACCCACCTCCACATCCCACCTCCATTCACTAAAGCCGAGCAGATTAACTCCCTCAGATCCCTCCTCTTTAATTAGGGGCAAACAGGAGGCGTGGAGGCACAGCGACTTCTTACTAATAACTCAAAAGAAGCACTACTGGGTAAATAAACAGAGAGAAACTGATTTGGGTTTTTATCAGAGCATTTGTATGCACAGTCACTCATGCAGTGCTTTTGAATATATCTGCTGAAACAATCTTTGATCAGTGCAACAGAAAAACAGTTTCTGCAGGAAAGAAGATGGACAGGAAGTAAACTAGTTGCATTACTTTTTGTAATCTAATTCTTTTTTTTCTTTTTTCTTTTTTTGCATCTTCAAGTTATTGTGTCGCAAGAGGAAACTGAGACAGTCAGGCTGAAACATTCAAGAGCCTTTACAGTGCCACAGAAGGATCTAGCTGAAAACAAACTGGCAACATTGCTGTGTAGATGTGAGCCAGAGTAGAGTTTTCTTCGCTAAAGTCAGTGGAATTCAGAGGAGAAAAGCTCAAGTGAAGCTCTCAGATCTTATCTTCTACCAAGGCCTTTGGCAATGTTGTATTTTGCAGTGTTATTGAAAGCCACAGCAAAACCTAATAGATTCTTCTGACCCATTCTCCACCTCTCTGGTAAATCAAAGGAAATTCATCTTTTTTGTTCAATCTTGCTGATAAGCAGGCACACAGACGGAGGAACAGCATCAATGCCCTGCTGCAGAAATAGTAAAGCTAAGTAGCAGACAGTGGGCTCAAGTGAGACTTGGAATGAAGGCAGAGCGTGCAGTGGGTTTATCACTCTTTACCAGAATCCTCCCCCTGGAAGATATTTATTTCCTGAATGTTTGCATGAGACGTCTCTGCAGTGCATTGCGGGGATTGCCCCTCCTCTTTGGACGGGCCCATAGCGGGCCATCAACTGTAATCCCACAGTTTGCCAGGGGACAGAGCTCCGCAAATGAAGGACAGAGAGAAAGAGTGGAATGCAAACTATCGTTTTCCCCACAGAATCACTCACTTTTTTATGACTGCAGCAAAATGGGGCCTTTCAAATGAGGCATACAACTTTGACACAGTATCATTAACGCTGACATGAGGCGGGGTGAAGAAACGGGATTATTTGGCTGCACGGGTCTAAAAGTGTCATGACAGTGATGATGAACTGCAGCGTGTGATTTGTGGAGGGAGTAGCAGGCGGGGCCTGGAGGAGGGGTTAAACACAGACTGGGGAAGACAGAGAGTATGGGGGCTAAATTTAGCCAATGGCACTGCTGGGGTGGAGCTAATCCTCTTTGCTCTTGAATTATCTGGCCTTCGGATTAGAGAGCTTTGCTTCTATGCAAGACATCTACTCTCTAAAATGATGTCCCACAGCAGGCCGTACCATGTCCTCAGGCGGGGGAGGCAGAACGCGCAGCTTGGCTGCTGCAATAAATGAAGAATCTGCACTTGTTTGAAAGTTATTTGCTTTTACTGATAATCCTCACGCCACACAGAACACAGACATTGAGTTCACACAGAATTCCTTCTGTAATTTAACTTTCTTCACCACACACATATGGAAAGTTACAGAAGTTACAGAAGTAGAAAGAGTGCCGGAGACAGAAAATGTCTCAGTGCCTCACGCTCTGAGCAGGTATGGTTTGGTTTGCATGGTGATAGTTCACATTTTTCACTTTTATCCAAAACACTTGACAATGCAAATGTGTTTTATTTCTTTAAAACACGCACACACACTTGTCAGAGGATCACCATATCAAACTGACGAATCAAAAAACTTCTACCTTGTAGATATATGCTGAGGAGGATGTGCTTTCTGTGATACGAATGTATGCATTCTATATATTTCATTGACCTTAACATGATGCAATCACTTTTTTTTTTTTTAAAGTTAATCGTTAGTAGGTTGTATGAACTGAAAGAGTGGAGGTTTAAAAAAAGAGAGGTTGCAGATACTGATACTGCAGAACTTATTAATGTTGCTGCTGACTGGAGCAAAGCTAAATAGCTATTTCATGTACAAACAAGCTACTATTTGGTAGTTTAACCCAGAGGTTTTGAAAGTATGAAGCTGTTCATGTTCACTTTGATGGGAAGTATAAATGCCATAAAAAACATCTATAGAAAGATCCTTTTTTTCTTTTCTACAGACAGGAACTGGTGAAAGCTAAAGTGACAAATAAATCAAAAGCTTTTTATTCTAAATGATATATTGTCATTTGGAAAGAGCCTGACATCAATCCACCACACAATCCAACCATAACCACTGTTCTCTCTGCACCATCAGCCCTCTCTTCTATTATGGTCCGTATATTTACTGTAAGTACCAGTCTCTTACACAAGGTGCCACTCAGATGTTATAGCTTCTACACTCATTCGCACCCAAAGATATGAACCCACTGCCCCTTCCCTCCTGCTCTGAGGAATATTTCAGTCATTTATGCTGAAACGCTTACTCAGGATTGACGAGCAGTCACCATGGAGATTCACTGTGTCTCACTCAAGGACACTTTGGCATGTTGCCATTCTAGCGTTTCTGCTTGTGGGACAAAAGGATGCATCAGGATCACGCCACGCAGGCAGCCATTTACCAAAGAAGAGGCACTTAATGAAAACTTTGCTGTCATGTTTCGATGGAATCTAAATATGTGGACACTTTTAGAAGACCACTAACAGTTCATCTTCAACTTTCCATCACAGCAAGTGGCTCCCTGCTGATGTGGAGGAGGAAAAAAAATAAAAGAAAAAGGTAAAGGGAAATCACAGAATTACAATTTCTGTGCTGGTAGCTGACAACAACCTCCGACCTCTTTGTGGCAGATCACAAGACAAGACAAAAACATCCTGTAGAGTGACAACTCAGTCTCCAGACACTTGTCAGCAGAGCCTGCTGCTATTTAAACCTTCTGGACTGTACCATCAGGCTGCAAAGGTGGGGGGGTAGAGGGGTGGAGGGGCTGGTTCAGGGAGGTTTCCTTTGGGGATGAGCGCTGGTGGGAGGGGTGATGTGTGTGGCGTGTGTTCATGCATGTATGTGTGTGTTTGTGTGTTGGTGGGGGGGGTCATGAGCTCGGCTCCTAATCCCACAGGTTTGGCTGCAGCACGGCCTTAGGATAAACTGTCATGTACGCGCTGGACAATTGAAAATGCTACTTGGTTTTTAACATTTTTATTTTTTTTAAATATATATAGTCATTTCTCTCATATAGAGGTCTTTTTTTCTGTTATGGGAATACCAAGTCTGGTAAGATAACTTTTGCTTTTTGCTCTGTTGTGATGTTTAACTTGCTGTTTTGTCTGACAAATTCTTCAGGAAATGATAGACCCGAGATGAAAAACATAACTGCATAACTATACTTATTTTTCAACTTATGCGTTCAAACAATGTGGAAATAAAGCTTGTTTTTAAGCCGACAGCCATTTCCACAAACATAACAAAATCCACAACCTGCCCTTTTTATTTACGGTCCAAGGCAGATGTTCTCATAACAGGTTCCTGGGAAACAGATACTAGTTACAGATAAATGCATATGGCAGGTTGCACGGTAGTCTGTCCTCAGAATTCTTGCAGGATTGTCCTTTGACCTCTGGAGGCCACTGAGGAACTGAGATTAAAATCATGTTTGACTGTCCGGCCGCTCCAGCAGCAGCAGCACATGTAGCAGATGAAGCTGAACCCGCTCTCAGTCAGAAATAAAATTGATTTCATTTTCTAAGTGACAACCAAACCTCAACACCTTGGTGCTCGGCGGAGTCCTGACAGACTGATAAAGAAGGTCATCCCTTTTTTGTATGCCTGCAAGTGATATTTATTGAGTATCAGGTTGTGTAGTTATGTTGTGACATCATATCCATTATTTGTTTATTTATTTGCATCCCTGAAATGGTTCAGATGAAAATACAAAATCTTTGTTGGCTGTTATTTGACGCAAATGAGCTGTAAGTTTTAGGTCAAACAGCTGAGTTTCTGTCCATCAATTCTCCTGAGTGGGTCCTAAATTCAGCTGTGTGCAAATACAAACGTTAGTGACAGCAGATTGAGACAAACTGCAGGTGCAGTAGATTCACCATGAGGGACTGATAAGCAAAATACAAGCATCACGATGTGCACGTCTGAGGTTAGAGCATTCAAAAGACCACCTTGGAGATAATCACTGAAATGTCTTACAAACAGCTATAATCGCTACACACATCCAAGAAGAGGCAGTTAGACTTTTTGAGGAAAATCTGAGTAAAGGATAATCATAAAAAAACAATAAGAGGTCATGTATAAGGTCTTTGCAGCTAAACAAATGTACATGGAGCTTCTCTACGACCTTCAGTTAAATATGAATACACAGCTGGAAAAAAAATGTGTGTGAGTGTGTGTGACTGCAAATGTTTCCAAAGCACATTATGGCGGCATGAAAATGAAAGTTCCATAGACTTCTTCATGCGTACAAAGAGACACTGACACCAGTAGAGTGGAGACAGCAGAGTTTGACTCAGTCAAACTAATAAATGATCTAAACAGGAAAAGGTCAGTTGTGAAATTGAAATAGCTTTCAGTAAATTACGTTGTGACCGCTCTGCTTCCTGTTAAGCCTCAGACTCGCATTGATTTTCATGATTTCAAAGGGACCCGCTGACTTTTCAGCACTCTCACAGGAACGCAGATCATGACCTATTCAAAAACTGCAGCGGCATAAAAGCCAATCTGACGTCTGAATTTGTGTGTGTGTGTTAAGGGTGTGAACACAAGTACGGATCGATGCAATGACAGTGGAGGGAGGGGGGATTGGAGAGGGAAAGACTAAGTGCAGGCAGCCCAGCTGTTATGTAAGCACCAGCTGTGTCAGTAGAGAAGCTGCAGTGTGATGATGAAAGTGACATCAGCTGCCTCATCCAGACTGAGCATCAACGCGTTTTTGTGATTCTCCACTGTGTTCTTCATGTTTTATTCACATGACAGACAGAAATAAAAAAGCTAACTGTGATCACTTCTTGGCACTGCTGTACCCCCGGCAATAAAGTTACTCTGTGTACATATTTTAACAGTGACTTTAGGATTTTAACAACACAAACATGAGCACAGTAAATACATTTCAGCGTTTCAATCAAGTCTCGATAATCCATCAGCCACCTTGATGACTTCCCCAACTGAAACAATGTGAGGCAACGAGGGCAAAATGAAAAAAAAAATCTGCAGTCTTAATCTGGATTAAATGACAGTGTTCATCGTCCTGGCTCCAATCCAGAGCAGACCCACACAAACCAAGTCAAGCACAATGAGAAAAGACTGCAGTACACTCTGAAAAAAAAGGCTCCCAAACCAGTTTCAAATGGAATCCGATATTTTCTAGAAGAAAAAAGATCTCAAATGAACACCACATCAATATTCTATGACATATCCGCATTTTGCATGAACAAAGTGTCTTATTTTAGCTGGACTGGTCGTGTGGATGTTTTCAAGCTTTGAAAGAGGCCATGACAGAAAAAGCTTAAGAGCCACTATGTTGAAAGCTTTAGACTGAGCGTCCTCTGGAATGAAGGCTTACTTTTCTGCTAGCCAGATGTCATACAGTTTTTTTTTAATGTGATCAATGTGCATGTATCTGGGTGTGTGTGTGTGTGTGTGTGTGTGTGTGTGTGTTAGTGTTTGCAAT
>JBAMYA010054783.1:0-30394 GCA_037176975.1 Arrhamphus sclerolepis | reverse complement strand
AAAGTGTGAATGCAAGTCATATTCTGCATTATTTCATTACTTAATATACAGCAGTTGTTTTTGTTGTTGTTGTTTTTGTTTTTTGTTTGTTTGTTTGTTTTTTAGCTATGTTTAAAGTTTTGTTAGTATCTTATTTTATTTTTCATTATTAGATCATATATTATTTGGTTTTTTTTGGCTTTTTTAAATCCATGTTTGAAGTTTTGTTGTCTTCTTGTTTTATTTATTTTTATTATCATTATTTGCTATTTTTGTTTTTTATTTTGTTTTGTTTGCTTCTCTTGGCCTGTTTAGAGATTTGTTTTATTTGTTTTGTTTATTTTTTATTATTTTGTTTTTCGTTTACCCATGTGTAGAGTAGTACACGGGGTTGAGAGGACGACTGCTGACGTATGTATTCGTCATTGTTGTCGCAGAAGCGCACTGATCGCTGATTGGTTTGGCTACTCCTTCCTTCTTACTATTAACCGCCTCTTCTCTTCAAATGTCAGTGCGGTTGGAACCATTAACACACACTAGATAGGGGAAACTGAGCACCTGACTTTTAAAAACTTTACTTTTCCATCTTTGCTGATTAAATCAAACAGTCATATCGATTTTCAAAGTCATGTAAGAGTCTCTTGTTGCACATGGTCCATTCCAGAGGACTGTTGCTGCGACCACCAACAAGCAGTGGACTCGACCATTTCTGACGGACCCCTCTGTGCCCCGCTGTTCCGTAACTCAGCGGAGAAATGATGTAACTTTGACCGGCTTTTCAGTTTCCGACAGAAATACAACTAGGACGGAACTTTGTTCTGTCTAAAGGCTAAGGGGGCAAAATTCTCAAACTCTCTTTTGAAGAAAAATGGTTCAGCGTCGCTGGTAAACGACAGTAATTTATCCGCTGAACTCGGGATGAATCAAGCTCGTCGTTGCTCGGCTATATTTAGCCAGATGTGCGTGTCTTCTCTGGGGGGACAGACAGCCAGGACACCGGCAGCGGTGGCCTTCCCCGGGGGACATCGATACTGCCAGGCCGCCGCGGGAGTGGGGGACAAGGGGCCCTGTCCGCAGCTGAAGCCCGGTGGAGCTGCCGGCTCCATGTCAGCAACAGGTAGTCCAGTATTTCACCGTGACACATTCTTCAGGGGTGCGTGACGTGTCATTTCATTTGCCTCTGGTTTCTGGATCCATGGTCGTCTAGTGTCTCCTAGTTTAATTACACAGACCACAGTTCAGCTGTGATGAAACGATGTTCAGTTAATGGTAGTCTTTTCCTCCATGGAAGCCTCTGAACCACCACCTAACAGAAATGTGTAGGTTTTCATTAGACCTAGAAGTCTTGGAAACCGTCTAAGTCTTCATGTTTTATAAAAGTTTTAATGACCATCTGTATTCATTTTAAGCAGCACATGTGACAAGCTCAAGGCCCGCGGGCCAAATCCGGTCCTCCACTTCATCTTATCTGGTCCGTGAGAGCGTTTAAAGACGCTCGGAAACTTCTGACTGGAACATGTTTGATTCAGTTCTGACATCAGAAAGTGGAATAACTGAGGTGGAGAGCAGCTGGTTTATGTCAGAAAGTCAGGATTTAGGAAACATTTGAAAACGATTTTACACCAAAAGTTGATCATGTTTGTGAAATTTATTTATTTTTTATTACAAAAAAGTGAAAACAAAAACAACAATTCACGTTTTTTAATGAAATCAGACGATGATGGTGATTTACAAAATTCCAAATTTAAAAAAATTTTTTCAATGAAAAAAAAAATCAGGCTTTTGAAAATTGAAAAAGTACAAGAAAAATAGTTGTTTTAGTAGAAAAGCCTCAATTTTATGATAGAAGTAGCACATTTTGGGAAATTTTATGATAACACTAGCTATTCTTTTATTTAAAAAAACTAAAAAAACAAACTCAAATCCAGGAACTAGCAGGAAATCTGAAAATGTGGCTGAGAAAGTGAAGAATAACAAATCCTTTAACGGTGACTGTGGTGATGATGTGGCCCAAGATGAAACAGAGTTTAACTCCTCTGATCTACAAGAAAAAGTGGATAATCAGTGCGACTGCCCTGTGTTATTACACAACAGGCTTTTGTGCTTCAAGAAACATCCCACAGATGTGCCTGTAGATGTTAAGACATATTGAATGTTCCAGATCTAGTTTGACCTGTTACCATGGAGGCTGACAGTAACCAGCTCTAACCAGTTCTATTATGTTGCTTCTAATAAGAGACAGGATAATCTTTATGTCCGTTCCTGTGGCTCTTAAGCAGGTACCTCAGTCTAGTAATCCTTCTTTCCGTTGTCCCACTTGATACCATGACTCTGCACATCTCTCCTCCATGCATTAAAGCCACAATGAATGAACAACGAAGAGGATGAGAGAAGAGCGAGAGAACCAAAGCTGAGGCCTGCTCTCCAGACACTAATGATGGTTATTTCTGAACAGTGCTGCTTTTATGTTACAATGAACAGCTGATTCTGATTAAAGTCAGATGATGAACAGAGGTAACGAGGTTTATTTTTTCACCTCTCTGAGGAACTGAAACTCAAAAGATCAAAATAAACTTTTCATGGACTGAAATGCAACATGTTTGACTGAAAACATGGAGCTACCACATTTCTAAACCTAAGTCAACTCCAGTGATGATTGGTTGGAGTAAAGCCTGATTTAAATATGGAATAAATACTCTTCCTTTTCTCTCTCTCTGTCCCTCATCCTCCCTTACCCCCTCCCCGACACTGCTAAAGTGGTATCTTGAATTAGCTTCTTTAATGCTCTCCATGTTTAAGGTCTGCTGGAGCAGAAACTCTTAATCTAAGGAGATCTCTCGTGGCCTTCTGTCCTTCTTTCCCTCTTGCATAATGGATGGATCAGGCCAGTTACATAACATCAGTCAAAGACGACTTGGGTCAAAAGATGGTGGAATCGGTCTCTCTGTTACATCATTATCCTGAGTCAGCTTCATGGATACAGACCTGAAAGCAAAACTCAGCGACCTGACAAACTGTTAATTAACAAGTAATTAATGGATAATTTATGAGTGACATGAAGAAACAGGACATACACTTATCCTGAGTGGATCATTGTGACATGTCGGTTCCTAACAGAAGGGATCTGAAAGACACGACTTCCACTGAGAACATAATATTTATCTGCTAAAGTTAATGAGTAGAACTTTTAAAGCTGCAGAAACTTTAGTTTTTTTTCTGTCAGTACATGTAAATTAGCTTAATTTTTTTTACAACAAATCTGTACTCCAGTATATAAACCAATATTTCAGCATTTAATGCTGATTTCTTTTTTACTTCTTACAGCTAAACTTTTCCCTGATAGTAAAAAGTCTCTGCTCCACATAAAGAATCTCAGAATAATTGTGGGAGGGCGATGTTTGCTTTGCCAATATTTGTTTTAGTTTTCTGATGCTCCAGATGTTTTCTGCTGGCGAAAGTTCTGGACTGCAGGCAGACCAGTTCAGTACCTGGACTCTTCTCCTGTGAAGCCATGCTGTTATGATGGAGGGAGTGTGTGGTTCAGCATTGTCTTGCTGAAATATGCAAGGTCTTCCCTGAAAGAGACGTTATCTGGATCCAGCTGAGTGTGCTCTTCACTGTTAAGTGGTTACAGTACAGTCTCGTTTCTGTTTAGAGCCACATGTTTTTGAACAATCCGCCATTCACTTGTCACCCTGTACAACCGAATGTGGTATGTCACATTTAATTGAGTTAACTGGTATGAGGTTGCCACCGCTGAGCAGAATACGACCTGGAATCTGATCTGAGTCTGGATGTAGAACCACTCAACGCAGTCTGCCTTCAGACTCCGTCCAGTCACAGCTGACACACATTTGTGGTTCCAACAGTGCTTCTGATTACTTCTGGAGATGTGATGCGTATTAATTGAATAATGATTTTGTGAAACACAGCCTCCATCTCTTCTCATTACTCATCCCTAACAGTTTAAAGTAGTTTTGTGTATCAGTGGATCTCAGCTGCAGACGTATGTGGAAATGAGATTGTGGATTCTTGTCTTCATGCAGTTTACAAGCTCTTCATTGTTGACAGCATTCCAGGTCACTGAGTTGCTCTTTGGCCTGCCTACACAGCACATCTCTCATTATGTATGTATGTGTGTGTGTGTGTGTTTGAGAGCGAGGGAGAGCATTCTTGAATGGGCTCGTCAGTGACTGAGTCACCTCCCTCTTCCTGCTGCAGAGCAGCAGCAGTTCCTGATACTTTGTCATGAGTGTCACATTCTTACAGCCAGCATACTGCTGCTCCCACCCAAAAGGAGATGAGCGATGGATGACTGAGTGTTGGTGGATAACGTTTGGACTGACTGAAACCTCTGTGTGCATTTTTCATTGATTTTTTTTTTTTCCCCCCATGTAAGTATTTGCTGATGGTGTTTGCATTTTTGAGGCTTGTTTGCAGAGACCAGAAATCTTTTGATAAAACTCTGGCTGTGTCAAGTTACTGCAACAAATCTTGCCTGAAAAGAAGCTTTTAATTTTCAGTTCTAGCAGAGTCAGAGTGATGGGAACCATTTCTGTTCTCAGTTTGGGGTTGATAAATGTGATACAAGTAATTGACTGACGAACATTGACTTGATTTTGGTGTCAGGTGATTAGTTGCGTGTCTGGAGGTGTTTTATGGATAATGCATTTGGACTAGCGACTGCTGTATTCTACTTTGATGGAAGGATGGTTATAGTCAGTTAAAATTCTAATAATACGGTAATATTTTCCCACATGTTGGTGGACAAATATTACTGTATTATTGTAAACAAAATGCTTTTATATCTTCTACTAGTTATTACCTGCTTCAGTTTTTTTTTCTCTTACTTAAATGTTAGCATCACAGATGCACCGTTACAAGGTCAGGCTTTCCTGATAATTATCACTTGATGAACTTCTTCACCAAGAACATGGCAGCAATTTAGTGTTGACTTTTAAATTGAAGCTTACCCCCTAGGTTTTGATTTAGAATAACAATAGAAAAGAAAAAAAAACATCATGAAATGTTCTTATAGATGACAAATACACTGTATTACCAAAAATATTCTCTCACCTGCCTTGACTTGAATATCAAGTCAAATTTTATTTTTATAACACATTTAAAAACATCCAGTGTATATGAACGCATATGATCTTAAGTGCCATCCTATTCTTAATCAATACAGTTCAATATGTCATGGGTCCACCTTTTGCAGCTATAACAGCTCCAACTCTTCTGGGAAGGCTGTCCACAAGGTTTAGGAGTGTGTTTATGAGAATTCTTGACCATTCTTACAGAAGTGCATTTGTGAGGTCACACTGATGTTGGACCAGAAGGTCTGGCTCTCAGTCTCTGCTCTAATTCATCCCAAAGGTGTTCTACCAGGTTGAGGTCAGGACTCTGCGCAGGCCAGTCAAGTTCATCCACACCACACTCTCTCATCCATGTCTTTATGGAGCTGCTTTGTTCACTGGTGCACAGTCATGTTGGAAGAGGAAGGGGCGATCTCCAAACTGTTCCCAAAAGGTGGGAGCATGGAATTGTCCAAAATCTCTTGGTATGCTGAAGCATTCAGAGTTCCTTTCACTGGAACTAAGGGGCGAAGCCCAGCTCCTGGAAAAACAACCCCACACCATAATCCCCCCTCCACCAAACTTTACACTTGGAAAAATGCAGTCAGATACCTCCTGGGAACCACCAACCCAAGAGTCACCCATCAGATTGCCAGATGGAGAAGTGTGATTTGTCACTCCAGAGAAGGTGTCTCCACTGCTCTAGAGTCCAGTGGTGGCATGCTTCACACCACTGCATCTGACACTTTGCATTGCACTTGTTTATATTAAGTTTTTAAAATGTTGAAATCATTCCATCTCACGTCTGTCCCCAAATCATTAGAATTTCCTTCTTATTCTTTATTGCTTTACTTATTTATTTATTTATTCAATGTTTGCGTTCATGATGGTGCTCCAAGCTACTGGGAAACTCTTTTTATTCTAAATATAAAAACAGGTCTAAGCATGTGGCCCTTGGTTGTCTGTGCAGTTCGTGGTCATTAAATCTGTTGTGGATCACATACTGTCATCTGAGTCATAACTCCGTTTTACTTGGCTGATACTTAATGTTTCAAACATTTGATGCCAACTGAAGTTTGACTGAAGTTGGACTTTCACATCTGTCAAAACCACTGGATTTGGTTTTATTTTCCACCAACAAAACATTCACACATGAAATCACAAGCTTCTGGCAGTTGTGACTTGAAACTGTGACTTATTAACTACAACATTAACTTCTGTGATTGACTTGAATGAACAATAGTACAATTATGTTAATTCAGTTAAATAGCATTGGGGTCCTAATGTTAATTATAATGGAAACAAACAATAGTAATACATTAAAGACCACAGAGCTGCACTGAATAGCTAATAGTGTTGAGAAAAAAAAAATTTAAATAGCTAAAAATCTAAATAAAGGTACTTATCAAAGGTTTGGCATTGCAGCATCCTTCTTTTGGTATTTTTTGTTTTGTTTTAATGTCCCATTGATTAAACAGATTCTTATCTGATTCTCATTCTAATGTGGCTTGTTAATGTTCAAAGGGTTGTTCATAAGATTTTACTAAAACAATATAAAAGTATATTTCAAGGTTGTATTCAAATAAACAATGTAAATGTAAAAGTAACAGAGTGATAGAAAAAAGGACCTGGAGCATGAAACTGCAGGATTTAGTGCACACTGACCCAGAAGCACATCAGTGAGTTAAGCAGATGAAAAAAAAAAAAAAAAAAAGTGCTTTCTCTTCATGCTTTTACCCTGCTGCTTCAGGCTGTGTGTGTTGAGTGTGTGTGAGAGAGATGGGACTTGATGTCCATTCCCTCTGTCTGTCTATCTGTGTCCCAGAGGTCAGTCTGTCAGTGGGGGGTGGGGTGGGGGGGATGAATCAGACAGACGTACTAGAGGATGAGACGGATAATGATGAGTCACAGCATGCTCCGAGACAGGAAGCGAGACCTAGCGTTGGTGTCAGAGGTTTAGAAGTGAATGAGAGACAGAGGTGGTGGTTGCACTAAGGAAGCATTTGCTCAGACATGGAGGGAAAAGGTAAGACAGTTACTTCTTTCTTTATAATTACAGGAGCAGAAGGTGGTAGAGAAGCAGGCAGAGTGCAGGTAAAAGGTTCTGTCCAGTGTCTGGAAGGAAACAGACACGTGGTGCATTACCTCTACCAGGTTTCTGCTCACAGAGTTTATCTTGATCTTGTCACCATAATTACATTCATTCTGCTGCATGAAAATAACCAACAGAAATGTTGGAGATGACTGATCAGTGGAGTTTTTTTTTTCTTTTTGAAATGTCTTTCTACATTTTCTTCTTCTATAAAAGACCTGCTCAGTTTCTTTTTAGAGAGCCTTAAAGGTAGACTTTATTTTTATAATTTAATCGTAAATCAATTATTATTATTATTAATGTTATTATTGTGGCAATTTTATTAACTCCCAAAGGACCATAATATTGTTGCAATATAAACTGTTTAGGATAAAGAAAAGGAAATAACATCAACCTGCAAAGTTTTAGAAGCTAGAAATGTAGGATAGATAGAGGGAGGAGGAGACGTGATTGGATGTTGTGTTTTGTAGCTTGGCAGTGAAGTGAGCTGATGATGTCACTCTCAGTAGACGACATGGACAGAAACTCGCAGTAACAAGTCTGGGATTACACAGTCTGTTAACAATAACAGATCATTAAATTGGTATTGGTATATATAGTTTGGCAAACCCTTATATTGGTCTGTTTTATAGAAAATGAGTTGTAAAAAGCTATCCATCCATCCATTATCTATACCCGCTATGTCCTGTGCAGGGTCACGGGGGTTTGCTGGAGCCTATCCCGGCTCACTTTGGGCCAAAGGCAGGGGTACACCCTGGACAGGTCGCCAGTCCATTGCAGGGCTGTAAAAAGCTAATCATTGTGATTTTTGGGTTGCAGGTTCAGCCTGAGTTGCTCATTATGCTCATAAAATAGTTCACTCTGACGAACCCCTCCTCCAGTAGTCGAAAACCACAGAATCACAGACTTACTTAAAAGACGCACCTGTAGTCTCGAAAGATCTTAAAAATGGAGGCTGAGAAAATGAATGCACATGTCCACAAAGAAGTTCTGTAACACAGATGTTGCAACGGTTCTTGTCATATTCACTCACAGCAGAAAATCCTGGATCTGGATTAAGATTTTCAAGAGAAGAGCCCTTGCTCGGGAGTATTGTTCTCATGAAATTTCACTGAAATTGTACAAGACTCAAGTTAATGTAACACACAAATGTGCAGGCAAGTCATCACGCTGGATCAGAACCCTGGAGTGCAACAGTATTCAGCAGTCATGGCGTTCACACGTGTTGGTTTAAATTTACTTTGGATAGACTGAAAAGAAAATACCTGCTTCATGCAGCTGCTTGTTTGATAAATGTTTTGATTGTTACCTCACCAAACAACCTCTCAGATGGTTCTGTAGCAAACTCTCTCACATGTATCATGTATCAACATCATCTGTTGGCGGGCTCGACTCTGAGCCAGCAGCACTGCTTGTACAGTTTTCTCTTCAGCATGGTGTCCACGTGTAGTGTGGATGAACCTTTAGTATTTCCTGAAACTAGAGAAGCTGCAGTTGTGAGCCTCAGCAGTTGCTCAGCCAGATGGTTGCTATAGTGATTGTTGATGTTGAAGACGAACTGTGAAAGCACTCAGTAGAAGAGAACATGTCGTTCACATAATGAAAATATACACCTATGTAGCACTTTTTAACCCCATCTGCCTTCATTGAAACTGCTTCTTATTCATATACACCCAATCCATTCTTCCAATATGCAGTTCAGTGCCTTGCCAAAGGTCACTTTGGCACATTAGAGTACTGGTGATTAAAGCACTTTACAGAAACAACACAACTGCATAAAAAGTCTACAGCATATGAGTTGATGACTGAGGAATACATTGTAAGAAAAAAAAAAAGTAGAAAGGGTTCAAACAGGCTACATAAATCCAGACCATTTCTTATTTACCAGTTGTTGGATTGGACCAGTCATCAGCCAGGACTTAAACTAGAGGCTGGTCTGTTCTGTGACATCCAGTCAGGACAGCTGACCATGTACTGGACGGTTTGTCTTCTCATGGTCAGGACTTTAGTGGGAGTACTGAAAAATGCAGAGTCAATGTATTCTTAAACGTTTAAAGGGTACAAGCATTAAAAAATAAATAAATAAATAAAACATTCCAAAATTTGATTCTATTGATGAATGGCATGTGTCTGTAAGGGAGGGTACAGTTAATAAAAGTAAATATTCACTCTTTGTTTCCTCCTCTTCAGTTTGTCCAATGGGCGGTGGCAGCAGCAGGCTGTTTGGCACGTTGGCCCAGTCGTTGAAGAGTGCCCCCTTGGCCCAACCAGACCAGTACTTGGAGGAGAATCCAGACCAGGACCTCACTGAGGTGGACCCAGACCAGCTGCTCAGAGAGTGTGAAGAAGCCCTGCAGAGGCGTCCACCGCGGCCACACCGGGATGTCATCTATCCCATCGGCATAGTTCCCTGCAGCCACAAGCACAACCCCTCCATACGGGTCATGCAGTGGAATATCCTGGCCCAAGGTACAAACCCATCTTACACCTGTTCTTAAGCTACTCAGGCAGATTAATATTGCTCGTCTTCTTTTGTTGTAAATATAAATAAATTTTGTTTTGGTGTGTGTTTGAAGCTCTCGGTGAGGGAAAGGACGGCTTTATCCGCTGTCCACTGGAAGCCCTGAACTGGCATGAAAGGAAGTACCTGATCCTGGAGGAGATCCTCACCTACCGCCCCGACATTGTGTGTCTGCAGGAAGTGGACCACTACTACGACACCTTCCAGCCCATCATGGCTGGCCTGGGTTACTACTGCAGCTTCCTGGCCAAACCCTCGTCTCCCTGTCTGGATGTAGAGCAGAACAACGGCCCTGATGGCTGCGCGCTCTTTTACCGCCGCTCACGCTTCACCCTTCAGTCCACAGCTCATCTGCGGCTGTCAGCCATGATGCTGCCCACCAACCAGGTGGCCATTGTTCAAACGCTCCACTGTCGGATAACGGGTCAGAGGTTGTGTGTCGCGGTCACACATCTGAAAGCGCGCAACGGATGGGAGTGGCTGAGGAGCGCGCAGGGAGCCGACCTGCTGCACAGTCTGCAGAACATCACATCTGGAGGCAGCAGCCGGAGCGACGCAGCAACAGGCTCCATTCCGCTGGTCGTGTGTGGAGATTTTAATGCTGAACCCTCAGAGGACGTCTACAGACACTTCAGCTCCTCCCCCTTGGGTCTCAGCTCGGCATACAAGCTGCTGAGCTCCGACGGACAAACAGAGCCGGCCTACACCACCTGGAAGATCCGCCCCACTGGGGAGAGCTGCGGCACGCTGGACTACATCTGGTATACCCGCGATGCTTTGACTGTAGAGAGCCTTTTGGACATTCCCAGTGAGGAGCAGATTGGCCCAGACCGGCTGCCCTCCTACCACTACCCCTCTGACCATTTATCGCTGCTCTGTGACATCAGCTTTAGAGAGGAGCCCCACAGGCTGATGTAGGTGTCCTGAGTCAGGTAGAGGGCTGCACCAGTGGTAACAAAACTGGCTGTATCCGTGAACTCTGTAACCGAGGAAGTGGTACTTGAAAAGTTCAGATATCATTAAGAAGCAGAATGAGTAGAAATAGATGTGATGCAGAAATCAAAGAGACAACCAGGCACCTTAAACATTACACCAGAAGTTCTTAGCAGGTCTTAATTAAGAACATCATTTGTGTACTGTTGCTATAATTTATAAATATGGGTCTTTCAGAGTGAAACTAAACACTGTAAAATAAATTCTGCTGGAATTATCAACTTGGTTTCAGTGAACAGCTTAGTCACACTGAAGCCTGAATTAACCCTGAAATGGCAGCTAAGAGCTTCATCTGATGTTTGATCACTGTTAACTAACTGCAGTTATTTATTACCTGTCATCACTTACTTGTTTTAAATTATTCCTTCTACTTTCTTTAGAGCTTTAAATTATTGTGCAATGATGCATCATTTCCTCAGTTGTAATAATGAGTGTTGTTGTACTGACAACACTACATGAGCACTGATCATCTGAAAATACTATTAAATAAGTTTTTTTCCCTCTTGTTGTCCTTGCAAGTGAACTTTACTGATTATCTTATTGTACATTTCAATAGCAACACAAGAACTAACATTTCAATGTCCATCCATCCATTATCTATACCCGCTTTGTCCTGGGTAGGATCACGGGGGTCTGTTGGAGTCTATCCCAGCTCACTTTGGGCAGAAGGCAGGGGTCCACCCTGGACAGGTCCCCAGTCCATTTCAATGTCATTACAAAATAATCATGATTCTTCACTAACTGATTAGAAATCGTCACAATTGAGATTTTACTCAGCTAATATTTGACAGACTGTCTTTACTAAAAAGGCTCTTATCCAAGTCTGTCTTCTCTGACTGAAGCAGAATGTTTTGGCCCGTGTTAGCCCTAAAGACTGACAGCATGATGGTGGCGACAGTCCAGACCTGAACCTGAATGACATGAGGTACTGAATCCCCTTAAGTCAGCTGTATAAATAGAAATGAATAGCCACAAACGTAAATGAAGCAAAGCAACATGTAAACAAGAATGGACAAAAGTTCTCAATAATGGAGGACACTAAAGTCATATATAAAACCAAATTTTAATTATTTCAAAAGCTATGTCATCTTTCAGACATTAGAGCTTAGCTCTTGTTCCAGAAATTAATTTAAGATGTAATACGTCACGTATACTGTTGTTCATCTAAGTGCCAGACTATTTTGATATCTTATTGAACAGATTAGTCTCTCTTTTAGAAGGGAGACCTGGGCGTCTATCACCACCAACAGACAAAAACCAGCACACATGTCTGAGCTGTGTAAGGAAGTGCATGTAGCGGAGAACCTCCACACAAGCATGGAACATGCACAGAGGCCCGTCTGAAGCACAAACCTTGTTGCTGTGAGGCAACAGTGTTAGCCACCGTGCTTATCATGGTCTGATGTATAAAACCTTTACTGTACATGGCTGCAGATTTTATTTTTTTATGTACTGGGCCACATACCTTTGATGTCCTGATTAGAAAGGGCCTACTCAGCCACATTAAGTATGCCATACAACCACCATTTTCCTTCAAAGCTGCCATAATTCTTGGTGTCATAGATTCAACCAGGTGTTGGAAACATTCCTCAGAGACTTTGGTCCATATTGACACAACAGCATCAGCAGTTGCTGCCACATCCATGATGAGAATCTGTAAACCCTAGAGATCGTTGTTCATTAAAATCCCAGTGTCTGAAAAACTGACCACTCTAACTGACTCCAAATGACTAAAATTCCCATTTCCTTCCCATTCTGATGCTGGTTCGGACTTCAGGAAGTCGTCTTGACCACGTCTACATGAATAAAAGCACTGAGTAGCTGCCATATGAGTGGCTGAGTAGTTATTTGTGTTAGTACGTAATCGAACAGGAGTTGATGCTCAACAATAATAAAAAAATAGCGCTCACAAAATCCTTGATACATCTTAAAAACATTCATATACTGGGAATTTTCATGTTACACAATTGATACGTTACATTCAGCAAAAATGATATTTTTTCCTATTTCAAGTAAAAGTGTGTCCTTCCTGAGAAGATGCTCTTGCAGCTCATGGATGGTTGTATGGGTCCTATCAGGGTCAGGTCTGCAGCTCCACAGCACCTCGCTGTAGTTCACTTTCATGAGCCTATCAACATGTCACTAACCTCTTGGTCAGATGAACAAAGGAACATCAGACAGACTTAATTCACATTTGTCTTTTTTATAATACATATTTCAGTAAAATCTACTTCAATACAATGATAGTACAAGAAAAATAGTATACTATACTTCAAATGTGGGGCACGCAGATTTAGTTCTGGATGTATCATCCTTCACTCCCTTTTAATAAACAGTAAAAAAAAATAAAATAAAAAAAGGAAAAAAAAAAAAAGAAGACAAGAACTGTGAGAATAAAACCATAGACTGCAACTGTTGGACGTAGCCT
This sequence comes from Arrhamphus sclerolepis, assembly GCA_037176975.1. NCBI lineage: Eukaryota > Metazoa > Chordata > Actinopteri > Beloniformes > Hemiramphidae > Arrhamphus > Arrhamphus sclerolepis. The sequence continues at coordinate 17,306 of JBAMYA010054783.1, read as the reverse complement.
CTGGATCTGACAAGTGAAGCCAATGTGCACATGCCAAAAACCTGTAATTCTTGCAGGTGACTAATTTTGAGAAAAAAAACTTTTTTTCCCTCACTTTCCATTATTTATTTAGCAAACCTTTTACCAATACGTGTCAGGTGCTCAGCTGCTTGTTTATGTCTTTATAAGTTCCCTCAGGGAGCCACGGGGAGAGCCTGGTGGTTGGACAGCACTGGATTACATGTTCTGGACCCGCACCATGCAGCTGCTCTGTGGCCGGTCCTCCCCCCTGCCAGCCAGGGGAGCTCGCCAGCCTCCACGCTGTGCAACGGTCCGCGACCTCCCTTGGCCTGCCAGGGATTCCAGTGCTCCAGCTAAGGCCCATACTACTGAATTTCACTTCAGACATTAATAAAGTATTTTTGAATTGAATTGAACTGCAGCACAAAATTTGTTGACTGAGTGTTGTTTTAGAGTGAAAACAGAAGACAGAGCAGGCTATGCTGAGGGAAGGATTAGTCTCTTCTGCTGATTTTGCATAGTGTTCTCCATCAGGTCAGGCCAGTCAGGTCTACCATTCACTCATCAATTTGTTTCAAAAGAACAAAAAAAAACTTCAGGCATGAATTTGTGGCCTACGAGTCAGTGTTTAATGTCTCAGTGACTACGTTCACTTGTTCTGTACAGTCTATGGGAGTAACAAGTCTGCAGACGAAGCATCAAAGACTGAACCAAAGATACTTTACTGATACATATCTGTTGAGTATCAAAAAATGCTTTTTACACTTCTGTTTACAACAAAGTCCTGTCAGGCTTTTTATATTAGGTTTGATTACAAAAACACTTTCATTTACAATCTAAGGCTGCCCATGTCTTCTGAGCTCTGAGGGATCTGTGTGTGCTCAACTGTCCCTTTGATCCTCTGAGGGGCTTCACCAGCTGCTTCCACCACCAGGTGTCTCCATGGACACCAGAGTGATGCCCACAGTCTGAGCCAATAACCACGCTTCTCTGCTGAGGCAGGGGAGGGGCTGGTGTGTCTTGCACTTCCTGAGAAGTGTCCACAGTCACTTCCTGTAACCAACCCTCATAGTCCCAGTCCAGGACTGGGCTCTCAAGAGGAGGGAGTCTCCACCAATGCTGCAGGTGGGCTTGAGGGGGGAGGGGTGTGTGCTATCTCTTCTGATAGCGCCGCTTCAGCCTGACCGCTGGAGGGTTTTGGGGGTTCAGTGGGGACGCTGGGAGGCTGGCTTACGTGGACAGAAAGCTGTGGCAGGGCCTGAGCCACCGCTGCTGGTTTGGCCAGGATGAGCTGTGGAGCTGACCTTCCTGCTGCTAGCTGGACTGTGGGAGGGGCGGCGGCTTTGACGGAGGCCTGCGGTAGCTGTGTTGGGACAGGCTTGGCCTGGATGAGCTGCGTGACCTGGCCTGATTGGTTAGTCTGCATGAGCGTAGCCAGCTGGTTGGCTGGGATAGTGATGATGGTGATCTTCTCTCCTGCTTTGGAGCCAGCCGGCAGCACAGTGGGCAGTGCCTGGATCACCAATTTGGGGGGAGCACTTGTGGAGGCGTTAGCTAACGTCACTGGAACACCTGTAGCGGTGGTGAGGATTGGCGACGAGTTTAACGTCACATGACCCAGTGAGTTGGTCATGACCACAGGCATGGCTCGGATGGGCCTGCAGGAGATAAGCAGAACCAACAGATATTATACCAGTGATGATAATCTTATGCTGTTCATGCAAAACTTGGGAGCACCTCAACTTACAGTGGGGAGAAAAAGTATTTAGTCAACCATCAATTGTGCAAGTTCTGCCTATTAAAAAGATGATAAATTCTTTAAAAATCAGCCAACGTGATTTTCTGGATTTTATTTCTCATTTTGTCTCTCATAGTTGAAGTGTTCCTATGGTGAAAATTACAGGCCTCTCTCATCTTTTTAAGAGGGAGAACTTGCACAATTGATGGTTGACGAAATACTTTTTCTCCCCACTTTTCCCCATGTTCTTAAAGTAAATACATGACAAGAATAAAAATCTGATTAGTGAGTAAGGAATTGCTTTGAGATTTTCTTTGACAAACAAGTTGAAATCCATAATTATTCAGTTGACTGAAGTTACTAGAACAGAGCTGGATCAAAGACTTGGAAGAACTTAAATTCACATATATATTCAGTACCTTTGATAAAAGTACAATAAGATTTCCTGAATCACAACAATTGTACAACATACTTTTTCATTTACACACACAATTGTCATCTTGCTTTGTTTCTGAGCCTCATTTCACCTGAAACTCGAAAAAAACACATGTAGTACTAAACCTAACCCCAACAAGCTGGCTGCTGACAGTGGAGAGGAACTTAACTGGAAGACTGAGAAACTGTTACACATCCCTTCTTTAAAATATACCAATGAACAAATACTTAGAATCTGATTAATAATAGGGGTGGGAGAAAGAAAACGACTCTTCGATGCATCACGATTCGGCCTTGGACAATTCTGAATAGATTACTAAATGTGAAAGCATTGATCATCTAAATCTGACGTAACATAACATGGAACGAAAAAGCGGAACTTAAATGTGCAGTTCACTGTCAATTGGACAATTTATAAAGAGCCTACAAACATGACAAACTGCGAGACTGGACCAGCTCCGACTGTTAAAAGCCAGTGTTGGGAAGCACTTTGGATTTTATAAGGCCGATGGTGCAAGTGATGTGGGCAAGAGCCATGCTATATGTCAGCTGTGTTACAACAAGATAAAATATGTTGGTAACACAACAAACACTGTACGCTTCCATCTGGGGGAGGACAGAAAACAGCCGGCAGTTGTTGTTGCTACAAGTGGTTCTACCGACCAGAGAACTATTGAACAAGAATTTATGAAACTTCTACCCTCCTAAACAGATCACAAAGTCTGTTGCAGTATTTACGTATTGAGTGGTGAAGAACAAGAGATTGTTGTTGCTACATACATTAGAACAAAGATACTGCATCCCTTCTCGTCAATATTTCACTTACACAGCCATCCCAACACTCTACAACTAAACCAAACAGAAGTCATGGCGTCAGTCGTGAAAGCAGGTAGGACAGCAGCTACACATGATGCTTTGACATCTATCACCACCAAATCTTATGTCACTATAATTTGTTTACTGAAGTCTAAAAGCACTCTTGTGTAGCGGCCAAAAATAATTAGATATCATGAATATAATAAATTTTATTTTGGTACAGTATATATTTCTCTGAAAAAGCTATTGATCATATCACATTTTTTGTTTACTTTAACAAAAGATAACGAAATTCATCTATTGTTTCTAGTTACGAATGCACCATTTTTTAAACTAAAACATAGCAGTGGTACAGAGTCCCTCAGTGAATATAAAAAAAATGTTGCTAAAAAGTTTGGTAAGATGCATTGATAATTAATAATCAAATTATATCCCCCTGAATAGTAATCGAATTGAACTGAGGTGCCTAAAGATTCCCTAATTAATAATATATTTAATTTTTTAGTCTTCTGCCAAAAAGAAGTTAGTGCTTCAAAGAAGTGGGCTGAACAGCTTGGGTTTTTGGGGGCTCTAATGGCATTTAACAGTAAAACAGATCAGAGAGATAGAAGGCAAGATATGCAGCTAAGGGTCATGGGCCAGGAGTTGAACCTGCCACCTCTGGAGGACGGCTGTAGCCTCTGCACATGGACCATCTGATCCAACCACTGTACCACCTAGCGGCCCAGATTGCTTCAATACTAACACCTGATGGTTTATTCGTTTTCATCTGTGATGAGAATCCTCTGTATCTTGACACGGGGCCCTGCATTTAATGTGGTCAACAACACTCAGGTACTCTCATTTGGTACTAAAGGGCCCAAAGTGTGCCAAGACATTTTTATCTAAACTAAAAGCAGCCTAACTGGCATCAACAACCATGTCACCTTCAATAATCTTCAAAGTCATTAAATCCCCTTTCTTCCCTATTCGGATGCTTGTTTTAAACTTCAGCAAGTTGTCTTGACCACGCCGACATGAATTCATACACCAAGTTGCTGTCATGTGATTGGCTGATAAGCAATTTGTGGTAACAAGCAATTGAACAGGTGGACCTATTAATGTACCTAGTTAGTGTATATAAACATGTATCATGATTTATAGCAATATAAAACATCCTCTTAGAGCTGCCAGTTCACCAGTTTCTCCTCTCCTTGTCTCATTTCATCCTTCCATCCTGACTGCGGCAGCAAGTTATTTTGATGGACACAGACCCCAGGCTACTGTTAAGCTACCAAAGATACAAGAAAAACTAAAAGCATCGATGGAATTAGTAATGGAATTACTTTGTTTGTTGCTGGTGTCTAACAGTGGCGTTTGCCACAACACAACTGAAATGTGATATTTTAACATAAAAAAAAATACTTTTCTTCACACTCACACACAGGACTGCAACTTGGCTTAAGCAGTTGCATGTCTTTGTTTCAGTTTCATTGTAACCGATCTCTGTCCTGGAGCAGAGGGGTCATAAAATATTAACTTTAGAATATACGATCACTGACTTTCATTGATCAGCGGCTGTCTGAATATATCCTTACTCCTCATGCAGGAATACATTTACCATACCAGAAAAGCAACTGAATTTTTTGCCGTAATGGTTTAAATTTTGGTCTGTATAGTCAGGAGATTGTTGTTTCTTATATCAATACATGCTAGTCTGACTGCACTCCCTGACCTGCTTGTATACTAAACAAACACACATGTTTACTAAACTAATTCAACGTAATTTTAAACAACTTAAGTGTGAACTAGATCAACCTACTGCTAGAAACAAGCCCCTGATAATAAAGTTAATGTTAAAAGAACATGAGATCTGAATACTAAAAGGTCCATCAGACCTGGTGGCAGCGTTGCTGGGGATGACGGTGACGTAGGTCTGCTGAGGCTGGGTGGTGCCGGGGGAGCTGGCACCTAAACTGGTGGGACCCTGCTGGTGAGCAAGATGCTGGCTGGACATCATGCCCTCATTGTCTTCCAAGCCCTCACTTTCCTCGTCGTCGTCAATCACTCGGATGTTTTTGGGCATGTCTTTAAACTGGTAGGCCAGACGCTGACCCTCAACTTTGGCGAGGATGCCTCGCTGGTAGTAATACCTACAAATAAAATTCAGGTACTAAATGAAGAGACAGAATTTTACTCAAGCTTTGTTTTGTTTATCATATATATGCCCTAGTAAGTGGCAGTGTGCATGTGTCTGTGGAAAAGACAAGCTGACCTTAGGGCTCGGCCCATCGTCTCATAGTTCATGTCCGGCTTGTTTTTGTGTTTCCCCCACAGTCTGGACACAGCCTTGGAGTCCACCAGCTTGAAGATACCCTTCTCTCTCTGCATCCACTTGATATACCTGGGGCAGGTGTTTTTATCCTGCAGCAGCTCCAGGAGAAACTCCCATAGATAGGTGGTGTTGCCTAGAAAGCACACAGCACAAAAGCTTAAACCCCTGAAGACTGGGTCATGTGATTATCCCTACTGTCCATACAAGACGAGGAGCAAACAGACCGGCCTGAGACCTCCCACTGCAGTCTAAACATAGTAACTGTCTGATGTCTTAATCTTTAGCACAAAGGAAAAGGAAGTCATGTAAAAAATACAGTTTATCCACTTTAAATTCTAAGTTTAAGAGCGCTATTTCATACGGTTTAAGAGGCTAAATAGTAGCCAAGTGATGCTAATCAAACAGAGAAGCAGTTGAGCTGCTTTGGAGCATCCAGTTGTATGTTTACACAATACTGACATGGAAAAACATCCATCCATAAAGGGTTGTAAGGACAATTCCAAATAATCTGGAGCTAATCATTCCACAATGAGATTATTCACAAGTGGAAAACATTCAAGATATTTAAAAAAAAAAAAGTTGTACATATTCGTAAAAATGAAAAAAATAAATATTGGTGTGAATAGCTTTTGTGGATGTTTTGCATTGAGAAAAAACAATTACTGGTGAAAGCGTGATAATTTGTACCAGTTTTGCATCCACAGCACCAGAGCAACTTGTAGTCATTAGGTCCATCAAAAACCCTTGTGACCCACAGTATTCTCAATCAAATTCAAATGCCAATCTGCTAAACTTTAGCTGAAACTGGGAGACGTAAGCTTGTAATGATCTCATACACATCAGCAAATCTACAAAAGGGTAGTTTAAAACGATCAGTGATCAGAAGTCCCGACCTGCTGTGGCAGTCAGGAGGTCAGAAGCGAGCTTAACGGTAACAGGCAATTTATACATCAGGCGCCATAATCTGATGTGACTCTTCCCAGAAATGTAACCATGCATCAGGTTGACATATAATGCACAAATGTGATCATACACTTGTCATACACATTTTCATTCCCGGACAGAAAGATAGTTTTGTGTAATGTCAGTAAAAGTTAGTTACTCAACATCAACTCTAACTCATACAAGCTTCATTTGCTTCCTAGCTATGTTTGAGGTTTTTCAAATTGCTTTTTTTTTTTTTTAAAGAAATACACAGTGGAAAATTTCATGTTGTATCTGATATTAGGACCATAATATATATATATATATTTCTTGTTTCATAAAATGAATGACTGCACATGAAGTTAGTAAATATCCATGCCTCCTATAGTCTATATATTATAGTATAACACAGCTGCCAACAGGTAAAGGTAAAAACAGACAGATTCTGTACCTTTTCCCTCCCTTGGTCTCTTCTTGATCCCAAGATCAAAAGATCCATTGGAAGCAGGCTGGTGTGTCTTGGGTTTACGCCCACCTGTATTCAAAACAAACAAGCAAACATCAAAATCATTCCTTTAAAAAGTGTAAACAGAAGCTGCTACTGTGAGTCCTTGTTATGCTGTATTGTGCTGTGTTGTGTTTTTGGCACCACCTGCTGTCACATGCGGCCAAACTGTGTCATTATATATACTGAAATTCTGTCAATATTTTGTTTATATACAAGCATTGGTGGAAGACAAATCAGATCCATCTTTAGTACACATACTATACATACAGTATAATAAATGGTTTAAGAGTCATCAAAGTTGCTAACACTCTCTCACCTCTCTTCTTCTTTACAGCAGGTTCACAATCAGGAGGGATGGGGAAGGACTCCTCCTCTATGGATCCACACTCTGTAGATACTTCAACAACGGTTTCCATCATCACATCTTCTGCTGCAGAAACAAACAACACCTTTACTGAACTGAATGAGACTTGCAGACCAGCAACACTAGCAGAGAGATAGTTAGAAATGAGGGATGTTTATGTAAACGCAACATTAAAGATTTTGTTTGATTTATTACAGTTCTCAGAAAGCTGGAGAAGTTCTTAGGGGAAAAAAAAAATCACCCACACAAACACAACTAAAACGTTGTTCTCAGTGATATTGAAACTGAAACATCAGTGTTTCAACTTATTATATCTGTGACCCACAAACCACTCTGTCTATGAAAACAACAGATAGGCAGTGTGTTTACCTGTGTTGCGGTCATTGTGCAGTCCTCCAGGAGATTCCATGTGGAGAAGAGCTTCAGCTGCTTCAAACGTTTTGTCAAAACACACCATGTCTTGACCTGACATTTCCACTGAGAAGAACAATCAAAACATATCAGTACATATACCTCTGAAAACCATGTAATAAATCTAAGGAGACTGTCAGATATGACCTGTAGTAGCAATAAACAATGTAAATATCCTGCTCGAGGCAGAAAATATTACATAGACAACAACTGCAGCGCTGTAAACTATTTTGAAATAGTGACTTCCTTGTTTGAAATTTACTGTCAGTCTGATTCCTCCCTTCCGGTTTCCTGTAATCTCTTCAAAATAGCTGAACCCTGTTCCTGCCACTAGAGGGCAGTGTACACGCATAAAAACAACTGTGTGGTGTCACTCCTCAAAGGGGTTTCCCCTGCTAATGCCTTGGTTTGATTTTGCACAAATTCCCCCTCCATTTAGTCATTTCCTACCCAAACACTTCTGCTACAAGCATTACCCAGGAACGTATCATCGGTTTTCAGGACAGTGCTCACCTGACTCAGCCACCTCTGTGACCACCTCTTGCTCCTCAGCCACATCCTGCATCAGGTACGTCCCATCATCATATACCAGAACCTGGGCTGAGTAGCACTCATCCACTTGGGCACTTGGTACTTCCTCAACGATTACAGCTGGACAGCCCTCTTCCTGCAGCACCACCCCCTCCCCCTCCTCTACCTCCTCCACCTCTTCCTCCATGATGACAGCCTCTACCTCCTGCTGGACCACTTCTTCCTGCTCTTCCTCCTCAGTGGGCTGCTGGTCACAGAGGAAAAGGTTAAAAAAAAAAAAAAAAAAGATTTTATAATATATAATTGATAGTAGCTGTAGTAGTACTGATTGATGAACATAATTATCTATAAATGAGACACTGAATTATAGAAATATACTTTTCCCAGATTTGTCCAATCAGTTTAATTGCATGCTGATTGCTTATTTAGAAGGAAATATTTAACCTATTTGAATGTATAAAATAAATACATATAAATAATAAATAAATATAATAAATACACATACATAGTCCAAGGAAATTGAACAAAAGAAAGGTATGTCCCAATGCTTGTACAGAAGCACAAATAAAAACCCTCTAAGACAGTTCAAGAAGTAAAAATGCATTGTGGGAAAGTGATATTTTCGCCTACTCTATGCTCTACACAACCTGAGTGATTGGTGCACTAATATAAATGGTTATGATTTACCATAATGTTATTAAAAACAAAACAAACAAACACCAGCAGTTATGTATTATACCACATTGTTTTGTGGAAATAGCTAAAATAGTGTATACGCTGACATTTTTACTTAATTTGTGTCTGAATTAAGCATTAATCTGAATTAAGCATTAATGTGTACCAAGGACTGAATGGAGTCATTTGAATAAATGGATAAAGTTATTAATGTTATCTAAATTGTGTGTGTGTGTGTGACACAATCTAGCATATTCAATCATTATACTCAATAAAAATACCATAAATAGTGCATAATAACCTACTGGTTTCTAAAGGCTGATCAAATCAACTGTGATATTGACTCGAGGTTATATTGCTGCCATGGTCATTTATTCAAATGAAGAGATTGACCTTATTTGCTGCTTTTTTTCCTCATTACGACAGAAGTCCCAGGCAATAGGTTCAATTTGTTTTTCCCAATAAAAACAATAAACGATAGAGCCATATTATACAGACCTACAAAATACCTTTAATTTTTTGTAACAAAAAACAACACATTTCACTTAAAGCTGGTACCATTCAGAGGCAGTGTAGCCATACTTCTCTTTGTCAGTTTGCCCAGCGGACTACTTGATGTAAAAAATAGCTGAGGCATTCTGGACCCAACCCTTACTTAATATGCCTCATGGCCAGAGCCACAATCCTCCATGATACAACTTTTGCATGTTAAAGCAGTTAAAAAGAAAAAGAATCAATAGAGTTATCAGAAATTAAGATAATCTTCACTTGCAAGCCTACTCAAAAGGTTTCTATATCTTGTGCAAAATTTAATTTGGAGACTTTTTTGGGTCTTCTGCTATGAGATGCATTTTGTTGCAAAAACTGTTAAATGTTTAACATTATTGTTAAATACTGTAACCTTGTTAAGATCTGGAAAAGAAGAAAAAAAAGTTAATCAGAAGACTAATATATATGTTAATTCCCAGGGAAAAAAAAAACAGAAAACAAAATAAAAAAGAAAACCAAAAAAAAATATATAGTATTTGGAACATTATGTCCTGGGGATGGACAATATGGCTAAATTTATATGGCAAGATAATTCTTAATATTGGTTGATATAATTCCAATTTCAACATAAAATGAAAACCACAGAGAAACAATGAATAATGTTCAAAAAGGACAACTGTGGCCACAACCCACTGAAAAATAAAATTGCCAAATCCATAAAACCATTTTCTATAAAACTATATTTTTTACACATAAAAATACTTTTCTTTCAAAGCTCTCCTTTTATTTATAAGTTTTAACCAAGAAACATAGTATAGCCGTCACACTAATTTTATCAAGCATTGTCATTATAGTAATGTGGATCAAAATATTAAAAATGTAAGTCATATGATCAATATTGAAAAAAGTGTTGTGATGCATATTTTTAATGAATTATTGTCCAGCTCTATTTTGCTCAATACCAGCAAGTTGTTTTATGTGCTCTGCAGGACGAGCACATCTGCATCACAGACAAAACTGACTCACAGAGGTGAATCCAATGCTTGCAACTCTCCTCTCACTATGATGCATAATCTCAACACCCTCTTAAATTCTTTTTTTTTAAATGAATAAAATGGTTTAGCTGACTTTCCTGTCAGCATTTATGGGGCTTCACGCGCTTACCTGCTGGGGCTCCTCCACCACAGTGACATACTCCACTATGTTTCCTCCTCCATCTGACACTACCACAGAGGTCATCACTCATTCCTGCCAAAACAAGACCACACAGCAGATCAGGACAGAGAAAGTACTGCAAACATTATGAAGATCGTATGTATATCTTCATTATTGAGTGTTTGTTTTGGAATTTGCACAGGGGGTGGGATCATATGAAAGCCCTATGGGCATTCTTTCTCCTCATGACCAAATCCCAGTGATGCTGCAGCCTTTGTTGTGATTAAAGACCATAAAATAATCCCCCCCCCCAAAAAAAAGAAAATAGTATAGAATTGTAGAAAGTGTTGACTTCACTTTAGAATGATTCAACAAGCAGTATTTAAATTCAACAACACTGTAGCTAAATTAAAAAAAAAAGACACATAGCATTTAAATGTTTGAAGCTATGATGATCTCTGTTATTTCTAGCTGACTGCATCAGGACAAGTCTGAGCTTCAAGGCTCCATAACATCTAACAGTGTAAAACCATCAATAAAGTTAGCAGGACACATTGAACAGTATCTCAGTATTTCATATTACAATGCTTTAGTTACGCAATTGAGAGTACAAGTGAATTAATAAACTTGATGTCCAACATAAAACAGTCACAAAATCTAATAGTTTGTTGGACCTTTATCTTTGATTACAGTAACATCCACCAAAGGCATCATTAAATCAGCTTCTGTAACATCACATTAATTTCTAGCAGAGTTGCATTCATTATTCTCCAAGATGATGGAACAGAGTCTTCTCCAGAACACCCCAGAGATTCTCAAAGAGGTTCAGGTCTGCACTCTGTGGTGGGGTTCAGGTCTGGACAACGTTGGTCAATCCATGTATGAAAATGATGTCTCAGGCTCCCTGAACCACTCTTTCACTATCTGACCCAGATGAGTCTTTCATTGTCATCTTGGAATATGTCTGTCACCAGGGAAGAAAACACCCATTGATAGAATAACGAACCCAGACCTGAAGATCCTCTCTGATCAGTGGTTTTATTCAGGCTCCACGGCTGTTTGGTTCCTTCACATTGATCGTGTAGAAATGTTACTTTCACTATCAAATATAGCTGTGAGTTCCACTGTTTGTTTTTGTTTTTTCACTAAATGTTTAATTGATCACTGATCATGATCATTCCAGCTTTCTGACCACGTCTTCCTGGAAAATGATGGTTCACCCCTATCCTTCTTTTTTTAAATAATAAGTTAGACAGTTCTGAAGTTTTAATTGTTTCGGAAATATTGTTAGATGTTTTCTTTGCTTGATGCCAATAATCTGACACTTCTAAAATATTAACATCTTTCCCACAACCACAGGATGATTCTGACTTGGTTGTTGAACAGCTGCTCACTGCATCAGTTATTGTTAAATAACTTTAATCATCCATGCAGTAAGTATCCAATAGGAGGCTCTTAACGGTTTGCTAAATTAAATCCAGGTGGCGACTTTTATTTTTTTTTGGCCTGCAGTGTATTTTCACGTTGACAGCGCACTGTAAACAATGCATGAACACCAGCAGCTCGACACTGACTGCTGTCCTGTCAGACTTCTGTTTACTTTCTGAACATGTCTGTCTGCTAACTACGCGGCTAGCCAGTTAGCTCACTTTTCTTACAAACACTTCGTCAACTTGTCTAATGTTGCTAAAAGCGACATGCACAGTGCATATTTAAATCCTTAAAAGTAGAATATCTGCAGAACATGGATGTTTCTCAAAACAGAGACTTATGCTTTGCTGTTATTAAGATTTAATGGAGTGTTAGCAGCAGCTAGCAGGCTAACTAGCGAACACTGACGTCTAAAACGCAAACAAACACAGTCAAACCGACACTCTCTGCCCAATAAAGCAGATGTAGCATCGACATCGGGAGTGGGTAGTTAACGGAGTCCCATGCTCCAAGTTTCCCTCAATTACCTTGTTTTTCTTTTGCTTGAGAAAAAGTGAGCTCCACAGCTAGGCCCAGCCTGGAACAATGTTAGCCGAGCTGACGAGGCCACGACGTTTATTTCACTGGCACGAGCCTACCGGGGCACGGGAGTCAATGCTCTCACACACCCAGCCGCGTCCTGTGGTGAATGTTAACCAGGGGAATGTTCACACCGGCAACAAAGTAGTGTCTGGGTAGCCGCTCCTTTTTGGCTATCCTTTAGCTTTCCGGTGTGCCGCCTCTTCGTTACAAACTATCCAGCGGGTCAGACCGCCGTGACGTCACCATGACGAAACCAAAAGCTACTGACGACGATCTCGATGCGTCCACAGTAAAAATAAATAAACAATAAATAAAAATAAAATAAATTTTTATAATACTTAGTACGGTCATTATTATTATTATCAATAATTATAATGACAATAATAATAATCATCATCACCTGATGCACCCAAGCACATTTTTGTGCTTTTGGCTTTTATTCATAGTGCTGGGCGAGACCTAAAAATCAATATCACGATTACTACGTTGATCAATTAATCAATTATTTTAATATTTATCTCTTTTTTTTCACCCTCATAGATCAATGGCCATGTCTTTGCTACAAATAAAATCAAACATTAAAACTGGAATATTTTTGTAACGAACAAATGCATATATTTGATTTCAAAACAAGTGAAAGCAAACACATTTTAAATATATATGGTCATTAAATGGATATATCAAAGAAGAGAAATAATTAGATGACATGAGCAAGGTTACATCAATTATTGATTTTGAAAATTAGTTTCAATTAATTCCCCAGCCCTTGAATAAAACAATGATCCTTTTTTTCAAGCATATTGTTGATGAAACATGCAAGGTTGTGCAATTTTTAAAAACATATTTTTCATTTTTTGACTATTGCAACAACGTGAAACTGAAATATTCATGCACACTGAAATTCATTCAAATCACTATGACTGGTAAAAATGATGTCATCGGGAAGTTAATCCCTCAGTTCACAGATTTAAAACTTCAGGCCTCAAATAAAGGGGAGAAATAAGAAGATGTATGCTTCATACTTGAAAAAAAAAATTGTGCATTGTCAGATTTTACATAATGCTGATCCAGGATCACTTTTTAATCATGATTTTTGACTCAGGGTCATTTTTAACGTAATTCTGATCCAGGATCATCCTATTTCCAGCCTTCCTTTTATTTCCAAAATTCTTCAATTCAAATCAGCTAAATGATTATCTTTGTAGAAACAATAGAAATGATAAGCTTCAATCAGGTTCTAGAACTCATCATACAGCAGAAACTGCATTGGCCAAAGTCACCAATGCGCTTCTCTTGGCTTCTGACAGTGGATCAGAAGTCTCTGTTCTTGGATCACAGCAGAGCATTTGACCATTACCATTGACCACAGGGTCCTTATTAATAGACTAGAGCAGGTTGTTTGACTTTGAGAAACAGCATTAAAGTGGTTCATGTCATTTATCTGACTAATTTCAGTTTGTCCATGTAAATGATTGTTGCAGTCGGACTGGTGTCAGCTGTGGAGTAGTGTAGGGGTCTGTTCTTGGACCGACATTTTTCTCCTTATACATGCTTCCTTTACAAAACATCATGAGGAAGCACAATATAAATTTTCATTGCTATGCAGATGATACTCAGCTGTATATATTCTTGCGCCCACATGAAGCTTATCAAATAGCCTTATTAGATGCATGCATGAAAGATGTGAAGACCTGGATGGCTGGAAATTTCCTGCTTCTTAAATCAGATAAAACTGAAGTTATTGTAATTGTTCCCAAGCACCTCCAGGAGGCACTGGAGGTAGACTAGAGGATTTGTATAGAATGGAATGCCTTTACTGTTATTGTACAAGGACAACAAAATTGAGGTAGTTCTCCAGATTAGTGCAAATATTAAAAATATTTAAAAAGAGAAATTAAAGAGAAGAAAAAGTAAGACATATAATATATATATATATATAGATATAGATATTTTTTTTTACATATGCACACACACACAGACTCATAGAATTTAACTTGTGCAAGTGGGGTAATTGTGCAAATGACATGACAGTAAACAATAGACAGCAAAGGTAATTTTACGAAGAAACCAGTGACTGATTTAGGATTGATTGTTTATTATGGTGATAGCTTTGGGGAAGAAGCAATTCCTCAGTCTGTTTGTACGGGTTTTGTGAGATCTGTACCGCCGGCCTGAGGGCAACAGCTCGAACAGGTGGTTGCTGGAGTAATAGGATTTCCTGATGATGTTGACAGCCCTACTCAGTTCTTGTGCACAAAAACCATATCCATGTTATTGTACACGGAAGTTAACACCTCGACAGGAGCATCTTCTGATGAGAAGGGTTGAAGAAAATCGGCACGCAAGTTCACTTCAGTTATCTAAAGAAGTGGAAAGCCAAACTGGGTGACTATTTCTGATACAATATGGCGTACATTGCAGAGGAATGCCATCAATGAAAGAAGCCTCTCCTAAAGCCCAGACACAAAAAAGTCTGCCTAGAATTTGCCAGGCCCCATGCTGATGAAGATGAAGACTACTGGGACTCTTTGCTCTGGAGTGATGACCCCAAGATAAGTATTTTGGAACTGATGGCTTCAAAACTGTGTGGCATCGCAAAGGTGAGGAATATAAAGAAAAAATGAATGGTGCCTACAGTGAAACATGGTGGCAGCAAGAGTGTTGATGGTGTCGGGGAGCTGCATTTTATTGATGGCATCATGAATTCACAGATTTATTAATCCTGAAAAAGAAGATGCTACCATCACTCCATGCCTTGAAGACTTGTCATTAAACATCATGCAGGTGATACAAAGTACTAGATGTGGTAGTTTTTGTTGTGGGGAGTACTCATTTTTGCACCACGCTAATTTGAGCAAAACTAAAAAAGAAAAAAGTGTAATCTAAAATTTATTATTCACCTTACTTTCACGTTATAAGTTACACAGATGTTATGTTAAACTTTGTCTTGTCAGCATTTTGGAAATTGTCTATGTATGTATTTATGTATGTGTGTACATAAATAAATATAAATATATATATGTTTATATACATGTATATATACTTTCATTAATCTTATTTTATTGTTATTCACGTCCTTTTTGTTCTGCTTGTACAATTGTGTACATTGTAAATGTGGCTGCTGCGACAAAATAATTTCCTCCAACGATCAATAAAGTATCAGTTTTTATTATTATTATTATTATTGTCATTTAAAGTGACATGACAAAGAAACAAACAAATTCACTCTTTCAGAAATTTGTGCAGGAAGTGACGGAAACCTTCAGGAACATGGCAGGATGCTGGATCTGCTTCTGCAGAGGTGGAGGCTTCTTCAGCAGAAGTCCGACGGTGGCAAAAATTCCTGAGATAAAACAGCAGAGCGACATACAATCTTTTCAGTCAACAGGATCAGCAAACCTTTGATCGAGATTCATCACACGCTGTTTACGAAACTCATAAACAACTATGAAAAATACACCATCCAAATGGTTTGGCTATAGTTCTGCCCTCATTTATCGTAGAGACGTCAATCAAACTTTGAACGCGTCATGACACATATCGACTTCAGCAAAAGCAAATAGTGCTTTCACATAAAACCATTACTTTATGCTGAGAAATTGCAATGTTTAGTTCATAAAATACCCAAAGTGTCAACATTGTCAACACTATGACTTTTTGGTTACAAAAAGTTTTAAAATTCTGACCTTTATATCATAAAAAATGTGATTTTCATATATTTGTAATGTTTTGTCTTATAACCTTCACAGGTCGCAGAAATTCAATCATTAAAACAGCAGAACACAGAAAAAGACAAAAAAAATTGTTTTTCTGGAAAAACAAGTGGACGATCTCGAGCAATATTCCCGGAAGAACGACCTGATTATCTGCGGCCTGAGAATCAGGCACCGGTCCTACGCCAGTGTGGTGGCGACAATTGAGGGACACTCTGCGGGGAGAGGAGCTGAAGAGACTGATGTCAAAAAGGAATCACTGGAGCAGCAAGTAGCTAACTTTCTGGGAATTAAGGGAATTACATTCAATTGTGATGAAATTGAGGCTTGTAACACACTGTCCAGCAAAACTAAAAATACTCCACCAGCAGTAATCATCCGCTTCCCTAACTGAAAGAAAAAAAAATGCATTATTAGAGGAAGGATGGAAACTTAAAGGAAGCGACGTGTATATTAATGAACATTTAACCAAGAAGAACACAGACATCGCCAGACGAGCTCGCATACTGGAAAAACTCAAAAAGATTCAAGCAACGTGGACATTCAATTGTATGATTTATATTAAAACTAACTGATCAACACCAGAAGAAGCAAAGGTCCACGTCATCAGAGACATCAGCGAATTGGACAGGTATGAAGCATAAATCGAGGAGAAATGCACTGTGGTTAAGATGAAAGCAACACAACGCAATGGATAAGAACACATAACAACCAATCAATCATGACTGATTATATACCAGACAATGAAAACCTGAACTTTGAAATCTATGAGTACACTGATCATGGAGCACAGGACATTGAAAATGGTATTGACCCAGAAAACAATTTTTATAACAACATTCCCAATGAATGTAAATACTACACTGAAGATCAATTTATAAAAAGAAATACGAACACTGATGGAACAATATCAGTTATACACTTCAACAGCAGGAGTCTAAAATTCAATCTTCCAACAATTGGGTAAGAATTTTACATTAATAGCAATATCAGAAACCTGGTTAAATGATGAACAAACTGATATGGTGCAGATTAAGGGATATGACAGTTATTTTACAAATAGACCAGTAACCAAGGGTGGGGGGGGGGTGCTTTATATATTGATAAAAATTACAGAAGTCACGCTGTATGTAACATGTCATTTGCCATAGACAATATTATGGAGTGTATCACAGTTGAAATTGATATGGGTAACTCAAAAAATACAGTAATAAGTTGTA
>JBAMYA010054771.1:0-30413 GCA_037176975.1 Arrhamphus sclerolepis | reverse complement strand
GTGAATGGTTGTCTGTCTATATGTGGCCCTGCGATGGACTGGCGACCTGTCCAGGGTGTACCCCTGCCTTTTGCCCAGAGTAAGCTGGGATAGGCTCCAGCAGACCCCCGTGACCCTGCACAGGAAATAGCGGGTACAGATGATGGATGGATGTTGTTTTAGTAAAAATTAACATTCACAAATGCACAGCAGAAAACATGCTTCGCAACGCCTTTTACAACTGATTTTAAAAACAGTGTTTGCATCTTCATTAACGTAACTGAACTGCCACTAACACCAGCCCAACACCAGTTTCAAGTTGGTCAACAAGGGAAACTTAAAACAAGTGCTGAGGACTAGCAGAGCTGCACTGGGACCCCGCTGTTGCTCAACCCACCACTTCCTTGACCATAGTAACTCCAACCCGCCTTGGCTACCACCACGACAGGCCAAGGGACTGTAGGTCACAACAAAGCTCCATTAATCTTTGTTTCAGCTCCAACAGCACTTGTTTCAGATGTCTTTTCAATATAAGTTATGGTAGCCTAACTGAACTGCTTGTTCTGCCCCTTTGCCCATTTTTGCAGCATCACTTCTTTAAACGTGACACCATGCAGCAAGATGAAAAAGAGGCCTCAAAATCACTATCTGGAAAACATATGGGTAAGGTTTGTCCATTTTCTTTTCTAATAGAGTCTATGTTTTTCCATATATAGGTCATCAGAGTCCGGTATCTTAATTTGGATATTGTTGATGTCTCTGACATGACCAAACAGGAACAATGAAGTAGGGAGGATGGACCATCAGAGGAAAAACATCTTCCTAATACTTCCACTCTAACCCTGACAATAGTTATGTCATTTTAGTGGCATGAAGAGACTCAAAGGGCTTAAGATGCACATAAATGACTCACAGAATGTGCCTGAAATCATGCTATTTAGAAGTCATTGAACATTTTGTACTAGGAGCTACTTTGGGTGACGTGAGTCCTCTGAATATTGAGAAAAGAAATAAGGTTTTAGAAGTTAGAGTTTCTCTGGAACAATGGCAATAATGAACAATTGGACTGCCATTCTTTTCAGCACAATGAAATAATTATACCATCCGTGTCAGCTACAATTAATTACCTATTGTTGCTGCTGTTTATGTATATCATTCTAAACAAAGTAAACACGTCATACTTGACTACCATGCCCCGTTTCATGCATCAGGAGAAAAATATTAACGTAAACATAGGAAGGAAACCAGAGTTACATTTTAACTGGAAATGACTTCCTGTTGCTCTTTTACACTTTAACCAGAGTCAGCATGATAATGTGTTGCTGTGTCCAGAGGTGGATGTGGGTGACTGCTGCAGGAAAGGGAACCAAGCGAGCAAGAAGTCTGCATACACAAAACAGCCCACACGTATTGACAATACTGGCTCATTTACATGAAAGAGTAAGCTGAACCTGGAGAGGATGCAACTGGACTTCAACTGGTTGTATAGTAAAAGAATGTTCCAAAGGACACTCCTGCTGTTTAGAATTTAACTCAGAATGTCAAAGAAATGCTAGCCACTTAGGAAATTGTTACTTTGGAGGAACAAGGGTTAATCTGAAGGTGTCTGGGTCACAGAAATGTGATGCAAATTTCTAAAAGTGTGACCATGAAGTAGACTATAGAGCAACAATTTACCTTCTAAAACATGACTGAAGACCAACACAAAATGTTTCTACTCCTTATTTATATTAATTATGATGAAATTATTATCATTCTTCTTCTTCTTTTCATTTCAGCTATTCCCTTCAAGAGTTGCCACAGTAAATCACTTGTCTCAATCTAACCCTCTACCTGCACTCTGCTCTCACTACAGATCACAATGTCATCTGCAAACATCATAGTCCACAGAGATTCCTGTTTAACCCCATCGGTCAGTCTGTCCATCACCATAGCACCAAGAAGAGGCTCAGAGCTGATGCATGATGCAGTCCCACCTCCACCTTGAACTCTTCTGTCACACCTACTCCTCACCCTTGTCTTCCAGCTCTCAATCATATCCTGCACTCAAACATGCTTCTCTGCTACTCCAGACCTCCTCATCAATACCACAGCTCCTCTCTCACCACCCTGTCATCTGCTTTCTAAAGGTCTCCAAGACACAATGCAGCTCCTTCTAACCTTCTCTGTACTTCTCTGTCAGCATCCTCAATGCAAATATTGCATGTGCAGTACTCTTTTTTTGCCATAAAACCATACCACTGTTCACAAATTTCTCACTTCTGCCCTTAGTCTAGCTTCCACTACTATTTTCCATAACTTCATTGTGCGGCTCATCTACTTTATTCCTCTGTAGTTGCAACAACTCTGCACATCTCGCTTGTCTTTGAAAATCAGAACCAGCACAGTTCTGCTCCATCCCCCAGTCATGCTCTCATTCTCCAAGATCCTGCTGAATCTCCTTGTCAAAAACTCTTATTATCATTACGATTATATTATACAACTCATGGCAATTCACTGTTTTTAGGTAAAAAAGGTGAAAAAAGTGCAGCAATATCTGCAAGGCCATTTTAAAAACCTAATTCTTTAAAAAAGTAGCTGCAGAGTTGACCAGTTATGCTGTTGTCTCAATACAATACTTAAAATAAACTCAACAGAGAATTTAAAAATCATCCATCAACATTAGATGATGAGTCAAGAACAGACAAGATCTCAGTGACAGTTTATCTTTTTTATGTTAACTGCAAATTCACTCTGAATTATGTTAGCTTTGATTCAGTTCATTTATTTACGTAGCACCAATTCAGAACAAAGGTCCCCTCAAGGCACTTTACACAGAAAGCTAACAGCTTTAGTGTCCAGTTACAGAGACCATTTCAGAGACTGAGGAAAGTTAACAGCCTGTATCAAATCTTCACTTTGATTTTCAGTCCTCCTGTGCTGAGCAAGTATGAAGTGATGGTGCAGAAGATGTGCAAACTACGAAATGAAAGCAAAGACATAAGTGCAACATTGCAACATAAAAGCTATTCAGTCTTATATTAACAAAAGTTGTCTTGTAATGGGACATAGAGGATTAAATTTGAGGCATCATGTTTATTTAAGGGTTTGGCAGTTGCCCATGTCCACATGTATTTATTTTGTAATTTCCAAGTCTCAAATATTTTAATTGTGCTTTCATTGTGGCATTGGGAATTGACAATGGACCTGCACCTCAAGAGGCCCTGAATTGAAAGTCTGCAGCCAAACCCCTCTACCAGACCAGCACTCATGGCATGTCTTCCTATTCAATTCAGTTTTATTCACATAACATCTGCTCATAACATCAACGTCTCTAGATGATTCACAGAAACCCAGAACATGACCCTCAAGCACATGACAAGCTTAACAGTGGGTTCTAAGGGACACAAAAGAGTGACAATATTGAGTACAGTTATAATGATATTTAAAGAAAGGAAAGAAAGCAGACGTAAAGGCTGAGTCCACATGTGGAGGTCCCCCCCGGAAACAGCAAAAGGAGCCCTAAGGGTCGACCGAGTCATTTGGTGACAACAATATGAAAATTGAAGTTATGACAAAAGAGCTTTTATTGTGAAATATTTGCTGTTATTAAGAGAAAATGATCAAGAAAGTTCTTCAATTAAAAAGTTTAACTCTGATTGCTGGTCAGTGATGCAGCACAGTCATCGGTTTCCTGCAAGTCATGGTATGAGGATGACGACTGACCTGTATGAAACCAAAGTCTGTGCCACACTGTGAAATCCACTAGTTTGCTTTTATTCTCTCTGCACAAAGATCACAGCATATTCTTTGTGCTTCATGATGTGAAATGTCCGGGCTAACAATGATCTTGGTTGTTAAAAAAGGAAGAGAAAAAAAAAAAAAAGTCCTACATTTAAATGATCATCTTGTCTCTGAATGTGACAATTGCAAACTCTGATCTGGATGTCAGGAGCTCCGCTTTCGTAGGCGCTTAACCAATTTTAAACCACCACGCTGCAGTTATGTGACTGTGTAACTGAGGCCAGTCTTATCAGTTTGATGTCAGCGCTCCTCAGCCGTGTCTGATTCAACTGTGGTGCTCTGCTGAAACGTAAATACATTACGGATTAAGACGGATCATGCCAGAGACTGGGCTACTCATCATCTCTGTATCAGTCCATCATGTTGTGCAACTGGCAGGGATGTGGTGTAACAACAACCGGTCCACTCAGTTCTGCATGTAATAAGTATCAACAGACCCATGTTGCAAGACCGTGTCCTATTTGAATTGAGGCTTGAGCCACAGACATCATGCAAACGAAGCCTCTTGCTACAAACTCTAATAGATCTTTTACATTAGGGTGGACTGCTTGAAATAAGTGGGCAACATAGCATTTTTGGTTGTGTAAAATGTTTTAGTGAGGCGAAACTAAAACATGTGCAAGTGAATCACATCTGAAAGGTTTGATTCAAAATGTAAGACTGCAGAAAACGGCTATTTCAGGGACAAAATATGTCGCTGTTCCTGTTGTGTTTTGAGAACGCTGGTGAGGACCCAAATGGAGAGAGCAGGTTTCCATCAGAAGAGCACTTTATTAATCCAAGAGGCTGAACAAATGAAAGTCAAAGAAAGCATGAGCAGAAATTACAGGAATGTACCAAAAAAAAGCAACCAGGAATTGACAGTAAACAGAGCAAAATAGAGCTAGAATACTGTACATACCAGCAAAAACCAAGGCAAAGACAAGATAATATATAGACTGAGGCTGACGAGACACAGGTGCAAAACATCAGAGAGGTGGAGACCAGGAAAGTCAGACAGACCCTTAAAGTCAAAAAGGAAGTAAAGTTAACATCAACAGACCAGGACAGAAAACCAGAGAGACAAGAACAAGAAAAAAACAAAAAAACAAAAACAAAACACAACACCAACCCAAAACCCAAACAGTTTCCTTTGGCATTTTCTGAAACAGAATTAAGGTTTCACAAACAAAAACCTGCGTTTATACAGTCTTTACTATCTAAAAGATCATCCAACGTGAGTTTGAGTGGTTTAAATTTCTCTTTGTTGCTCTAAAAAGCAGCGGAATGGTCCTTTTGCCTTTTGCTGAATCAGAAACTAACTTCAGAGTTTTAGCAGGAACTCTCACTAGATGCTAAAAACACACCAAACAAATGATAAACTGTCATGATTGCAAACGTAACATGTAACTATAAGCCTTCTTTATATGTTTGCAGTTATCACAAACTGTTTGTTATCTCCAAAGCCTACAGAGGAGCCCGTGGAGCGAACGATAATGTGACACCTAATGTGATACACCAGTACTGGAAAATAATAAGTAAAAAAGAAAAAACAAAAACTCTGTGGGTGACCAAAGAGGCGAGCTGATATCTGCTTACCTGGTTAGAAATTAGAAATATAAAATAAGTAAACTAATGTGGCCTCCAAATGAACATTTGAGGACTGAAAACAATCAACTTCTGACTGAATGGGCAAGAGCTGGATTGTTTTAGCCCCCAGCATCACTTATATGTGTTCCCCAGATGGGTTTAAAGTGGGCTGCAAATATGGATCCCAAGTTTGGTCCACAAGTTCTATGGTGATCCTGCTTGTGTTTGTCTATTTGGACCATGAGTGAGATCTACCTGGCTACTAGCAACTATATGGGACTAAACCAACATATTTACCCCCAGTTCCCATTTTGGGCCCGTAACACTGAAAACACATAGGACCTGTCACCCATGTGTTCATTCCAAGCTCACTCTGTACCCAAAACCAGCTGAGGCCCAGATGGTCAAATTAGATTTAATTGGAATATGAGTGAAATGAAGTGGATTGTATTCAGTTAGACTGCACTGAACCTGTTTTACTCTGTGAAAAGCACCTTGAGAAGACTCCTGTTGTGGACTGGAAACACCAACACAGCAAATCCTTCCCTCATTTATTAAAAATTCAGAGGAAATGTTGTGGGGAAAAATATGAACGACAACTCTTTGCTAACACATGCAGCTACCGCAACCACAGCCACACAATATGGTGACTCACCCATCAACCCCCCCTCATGACATCATGCTGCCAAGCTCCAAAATGGGTTTAATGGTTACATAACATGGCTTACAAAACCGAAAGCTATCAATGAGCGTTCTGAATAAAATTATTTAATTACGGTTTGAGGACAACTTGAATAATTTTGACGAGAGAATATGACTTCAAAGAAGTAAGTAATAGAGAGCAAGGTTTCTGTCTCCAAGGAAGACGATTAACGATAAAGTCAGTCACAGACAGCAGAAATCCAATGCAGTAGACATGGAATGTAGGTGATTTGATGTTTTGTCAAGGTTATTAAGGATCTTTTATTCCCTATTCAAGGATGAAATGTTTAACAATCACCACAGGTGCTAATTACAGGTTCTCTAAATGACTCAGTGCTACTGTTGAACGGGCATATTTTCTGAAAGTCTGCTGTTCATAGTTGAAAAAGTCTGACGCAGACTCAACACACATGTTCTTGTGAAGCATTTCACTCACTTTGATACTCTGTACCAGCTGCCATCTTGCACCTTTTGCTACCACTGCGAGTGCTGCACAGTCTCAGGGGGTTTCTGGGTACAGCCTGTACCAGAGGTCTGGTCTGCTGTGGTAGACCACAGCCTCTGTTTGCTTTTATGTTGCAGTGCAGTGATCAGAGCCTCCATGGAGTCCTCCAGGCAGACCTTACTTGTCTCCTGTACAGTTCATTATGGCAGGGGCTTGGTCTACCTCGGTGCGTTCTCTTTCTCCTCACCTCTGTCATCCAACTCAGATGCTCTCAGCTCAGGGTGAGCCTTGCAGGTCTATCTCATAGACAGAATGAGAGTTGTCACCCAGCTTGAATCCAGAGTCAGAGATCTCATGTCCAGAGCTGATTTAGAGAAGCTCATTCATGCCTTCATCTCCAGCAGATTTGATTACTGTAATGCTCTTTTATCTGGTCTTCCCATAAAGACAATCAGACAGCTTCAGCTCATCCAGAGTCCTAACAAGAACCAGAAAAACTGAACACATTACTGCTGTTCAGAGATCCTTACACTGGTTACCAGTTACCTACAGAATAGACTTTAAAGTGTTGTTAGTTTACAAATCAGTTAATAATCTGGGGCCAGAATCCATCACTGATCTTCTTGTAGAATATAAACCAGTAGAGGTCTGAGATCTTTAGGCAGCAGTCAGCTGGTAGAACCTCCAGTTAGGACCAAACAGGGTGAAAATGCATTTAGCTACTTTGCTGAACATAGATGGAATAAACTTCCTCTTGATATCAAATGTGTCCCATAGACACATTTAAAGGTAAACTGAAAACTGGTTTCCTGTGCCTTTGTTTGGTTGACCTTTACTGCACTGTTTTTACTGTTCTATGTTTCTGATTAATTTTCTGTCTAAATCAGTTTTATTTTTATTTTATTACACATTTGAATTTATTCATTTAATTTGTTTCATTTTAATGCCTTTGTAAAGCACTTTGAGTTGCCTTTGTGTATGAAATGTGCTGTACAAATAAAGTTGCTTTTGCCTTGCCTTGTCAGAAGGAGTTTGTCTTTTCAGATTTAGAGAAAATCTACAGCAGCATGCTGAAGGACGACTTTTGGGTTGGATGAGGAAGTCTGGGGTGTCACAAAAGTCTGTTAGAGAGGTCCAGGACTAACAGGTTTCATGTGGAAGTGGGGCTGCATTAGGGACTGGCCCTGAGCCTCTTGTTGCCAACGGCGATGGATCATTTCACATAACAAGTCAGACAGGGTTCTCTGCATCTGTTTGCAGATGACACTGTGATTTGTAGTGAGAGAAGGAAACTTGCTACAGAGGCATTATACCGACTGTGTGAATGAGGCTTCAGATGGACAGTATGACAAAATCTCAAAAGAAACACCGCATTACTTTTTGAATCAAAACAACTTTGTTCACTAAAAAGACAGACATTATATCAGGGCTGAAGTTGACTAGGACCACTACTAATTTGCAATAACACTGAGACTTTTGGATTGTAAATGCACAGCTGTAGATTCAACACCAGAATCGCTGCTGGTTCTTTAAGTTTAGATTCAGTAAATACTCTTTCCTAATTTCTTTGCATTGTCTTCAAATCAGACCTCAACCCTAACAAGCACCCATCTCTACAAACCAGTTCAACACCACAGAATATACGACTAATACAGCATGTAAAAAAAACTTCCTGGAAGCAACATTTAATTCCTTTAATATCTTTAGAGGATTTTAAAAGATCTGCAGTCCCCTGAGTCTTAACAGGGAAAGGAAGCTACTAATAAGCGTCAGTTATCAGCTCATCAATAATCTCATATTACAGCATCAGCTCCTTCAGAGGTTTTTAAAATCTCACATTTAATCCAACTGCTCACCACAAGCTTTAATTCATCCACAGCTGCTGTGTCAGAGGGAAACACTGTGAGGATGTCTGGAGAGAAATGTTCCTCATCATTTATTTATTCTCTCTTCAACAAGAATCGGCCGTTGTAAGGAAAATAAAACAAGTCTTGGTGAAAGATGTCAAAGCTGATGTGGATACACAGAGGAAGAGGAGAATTTCTTTAAAAAACACTGCCAACCTTAGTCCTCCATCTGCCAATAATGGAGGAGAATGAAGAGGAAGAGGTGAGGGAGTGACAGGAGGAAGAAAGTAAAAAAAAGAGACTTCCTGCCACTATTGTCTGCTAGGGAAAAGCCATCAAGTGAACGGTTGCCTTCAGCTTCAGTTATCCAAACTCAACTTCAGCTCAGCCTGACACATCTGCAGAATTGAAGGAAGACAAGGAGGAGGGAGGTGATGTTTCTACATCCTTGTCCTCCTCCCACTCCATCATGTTTTATCGAAGAGTCAAACACCCTGTGTAGAGCTCCACCTCTCCTGGAAGACTCGGAAAACACAAAACTGTATCTCTGACAGCAGAAACCAGGCTGGGGAAAACCAATGAGACAACATCCACCTCAGTCCCATCACCCTGTGTGTCGCCATTACAGTGTAGGACATTGGCTGTATCCACCAAAACAGAAGACTAACATGAAGACCAAACACCAAAGTTGAATGACAAACTCAATGCTGAAGGACTCAAGATGAATTTTGTTTTCCTACTCAATAATGGTGGCAAATAATGAGAAGATTCAAACTTGAAGGGGACCACTAGAGGGAAGCATAACTTATCACACCAACACCACCCCCACCCAGCAGCTTTTTCAGGGTACCTACCCCAAGACGAGGACTGGCCTCAGCCCTACTGAGGTTCACAAACATTCTCTGTATGTGTGGTTCCCTGGTAGGGAGACATTTACCAACGACTGAGGCCCTGTATAACTACGCAGCACCTCCATTAATGGAAACCAAGTGGCATGTATCAAACTTCCAAATGAAGTCTCACCAAGAAGCAGGAAAATGTGCAGTTCCTCTACCACTAGGAGCTGGCTCCAATAGTGAGTGCCCAACAGAAGAAATAAAGAAAATGTCCAACTTTACAGCAGAAATAAATGTAATTACAGCCTGGTACAAGTAACAGTTTTGGTCTCCATATCTTAGCCAATGGCTAACTGTCATCACTTCAGCTCCTTAACACCAAGCATTGTCTTGACTTAACTTCTAAGCTGTAAAGACCTAGAGACCTAGTGCACAATCATTCTTATTTAAAAGATAACATAGCTTGTTGCACTGTTAATAGTAGTAAGAGGCTGCTACAACTGGTTCTGGGTTGGTCTGGATGTGGAGCCCAAACCACCTATTTTCACTTAAGGCATTCATCTTAAAGAATGCTAGCTCGAGGACACCAGCTGGGGTGATTCTGGCTCATCAGCTTCTACCTTCTACAGCAACTGGGTCAAACAACTTCAGGACATTTCCAAATTGACAAACTGGACCATTAGACAACAACATCCAAAAAAAAAAAAAAAACACCGTCAGAGCTGAAAAGAGAAGTGGCCAAAGTCTACTGGGACTTGCCGTCACTCAATTCGCGACTTGCAGACTCCGCCAGTAGAACTCATCAACCTACATGTGACTGCAGGAGTCCTAGACCCGTGAACAGCAAGATCAATGGAAATACACTCACTTTTGGAACTTGCCCCTTGTGGTCAGTAGAGGAACTGCAATTTTCTCCACTTCCTGATTGTATAAGGTAAGCAGAGTAGATGAAACCCCTTGGTCTCAAGCTCCATTTCAGTTTGAATGTTCATAATATAAAATGATAAAACATCCCATGATGCTCAGGCCAGTTGTTTTTTTTTTTTTAAATGTGAGTTAAGATTAACTTTGTTTAATACATTATCTTATTTATATACCAGGTATCAATAATAAGATTAAACTACACCAAATTCTGTTTCTTTTTAGTGACTCTGTTAAAATGATTTTATGTTTGAGGCAATACTCAGCCCCTCAGGGTCCCTTTCAACAAAACAGAACAGAACAACACATTTTATTACAATACAAGACACTTGGCAGCTGCTGCAGCAGTGGCTTCTGGTGTCTTTCTATTGCCAGCACACCACTCCTAAATAAGGGAAGAAGGCTGATGAACAATTTGGAACAGCTGTGTCAACCACTCTCTCCCAGGGACAGTTCCCAGAACCACTGCTCCACATCTCCCCCTACAGCTGAGCAGCACACCCAACCAGCACATAGTTGAATAATCAAAAAAACTTAACATCATGCATTGATGAGAAAATGATTACAAATGGGATCATATGATTAAATCAGATTTGCCCTTTCTGTGTCGGTGTTTTCACTGAATAACGTAGGTATAAATCAGTGAAGAATCTTACCTGTAACGCTCTCTGCTCTCTGCTCAACTTGCTAGCATCGGCGTCCAGCTCCATGGTCACACATTTTAACCGGTCACCCACAAAACCGGACGAGTTGGCAATGCGTTTGGTGAGTCCGGAATGACGGTTCTTGCTGCAGCCTGGGCCATCGTCCTCATCTGCTGATGGATCCAAATCATCCTGGATGATAGAGTCCTTACTTCCATCTCTACAGCTGAAGGTGCTGCCAATAGGCCCTGTTTCATTGGAAGGAGGGTCCTTGGTAACCTCTAAAGCCTGGCTTGCTTGGACACTGTTAAAGCCTCCCTTGGTAGGTGAAAGATTCTGACAGGTTGGGCCATGAATGAAGCTGTTTCCGTATGAAGGGACCCTGAGATTGCTACTTCCACATGATGTATAACCCTTTGAGTGGGTACTTCCACAACTGGTAATGTTGTAGTTGTGCTTTCCAAACACAGGACCTCTGAGGTTGACATTTGTCCTAGCAACATTGTGGTTTTCCCCAAAAGTAAACTGGGGACTGAAACTCTTGCAGTTTGGAGCCACAGGATTTCCACTTCCAGGAGTTGAACCATTGAACATTTTTGGTTCACAAGCTGGGGCCTTTAAAGTGAGACATGGTTCCACACAATTTCTGTTGATATTTGGGCAACTTGCTTCTCTGTTACATGTGGAGCCTATGGAGCTGGAGCTTGTTACTGCCCCAGGTGGAACTCTGAGATCAAAGTTCCTGCAAGCTGGGACCTTTGTATTGATATCGCTGCATATTACTCCTTTAATGCTGCATGCTGGACTTTCTACAGGACAACTGCCCCCACTGGCTTCACTCTTTGTGACTGAAGCCTGTGTTCCCATATTGATTTTAGAATCAGTACAATCACTGGAACTCCCTTCTTTGCCAACAGGATCTAATGAATTTACAATCTTTGTAGGACTTTGCTGGGGTTTAGTGTATTTATTGCCCAAATCCTCAGATTTTGTTTCAGTCATAATGCTACTTCCAACACTAGTAACACCTGTTGCCAAGTCCCCAGCACCACCAGAAGCTCTAGATTTAAATTTTCTTGAAATCTGCCATGGAGACGTTCGGGCACACCGCATTGTCTGCTCCTCTGGGATGTCTGGGAATGGACTGAGTGGCTCCTCCTCGTCTGAGATGTCCTGATTTAGAGGGTGGGCTGATGATGAGTCACGACAGAGAGGATTGTGGGGTAGTGAATCTGTTGTTTGCTCTATACTCTGGCTTGCACGGAGGGCCTTTGGCGACATGGACCCTTTGTCTTGGATATGGTTGCCTCTACTGCTGGCATGCTTGGGGGAATCTCCTGTTTTGATAGATGTGGGGGTACACTTGTTGGTTGTAGGATCATCATCTGCCTCATCATGCACCAAATCAATGCAAACTATGTTGTCTCTGGCAGCAAAGTGGCTTTTACTTGAAACTTTTAAAGTTTGTTTTATGGATTTATCTCTCTCATTGTCACCCTTGTGGGAGTTATTAGCATCAGACCATTCACGATTCTTGAACTGTTCTGTGCTATAAATTTCATCCTGGGTCTTAGACCTGTTCTCAAGTCGTTCTTTGTGATTAAGGCCAGGGTAAACTGACACAGAAGCTGGAGACATCTTCTGAGAATTCTGATACTGATGCAGTTCATATGGTAGGACATGTCTTGGTGCAATGTGAGATGGATAAAAGCTGCTGCCACCAAGTAAAAGTGGATGGGGGTACACAGGTCCTTTACTTGGTATGGACATTCTCTGCATGGACAAGTTCTCTGCAACCGAGTATGGGATGTAGCGGTTAGTGTAGGCTAAGCCCGGAGGGAGGTAGGAGTCCCCATAAATTTGATTGGAGGTGTTTCCTTTCTCCAGTCGTGACTGATGCTGTTCTGAAAGACAAGATTGGATCTCTTGAGCTTCGGGCTTAGCAGAAATCATGCTCTGTTTTACAGAGCGAGTTTCCCCTTTTCTGCTTTGATTGACAGTCTCAGAGTCAGCAGAAGGAACCTTTGGCCAACCAGCTTCAGTTTTGGGGGTAATAGAAGACCACCCTCCTGAAACAGGGCTGGGAACATTGGTTAAATCACCTGTTGCAGACCCTGATGAGCCTGGAGGCTTCTGTTGACTATGCGTACTGTCCACACTATGACTACTTGCAGTTTTGGGGCACCTGCTATATTCAGAGGTGACAGCTGATGAAGGAGCCATAGCTGTCCCAGTAGAGGATTCTGTGTGGATCATTTCATGGTCTGAGGCTTTTGCTGACCTGCTTACAGGTTGGAATAGAGCCTCTTTGAGGTGCTGTTCCTGACTAGCTAAGAGCCTATACTGAGATTGTGGTATGTAACCCAGCTTGGCCAGTGCCTCGATTTTAGATGAGAATCCATTTGGAAATTCTTCAAATTCTTTGGCAGACAAATCCAAAGGTCTTTCTCCGAGGTTTTTGGCAGCCTTTAAAGGTAAAGCTCTGTCCGGCGATGCCATGCATGTGTCTCTGCTACTGCTATCAGAGCTGGTATCTTTGGTTTTGTTACTGCCCACTTGCATGGAAGTGCTGTGCTGAGAGCTTAGGTAGAAGGGATGCGACACTGAAAGAGACGTTGAGGATGAGGAGGCACTCCTACTAAGAGACTTCTGAAGATCAGTAGTGGTGCTGCAAGGGGGTTGGGCTATGGGAACTGAGCATGGAGGTTGGGAAACTGGAGGTGAGTCTAATGCAGCTGTACTAGCTGAACTGCTAACAAGGGCACCACTACTTTTGTTGAGAGTATTCTTGATAGAAGTGGGCTGACTTGACTTGACTACACTGCTGTTGCCAGGCTGCAGGTCTGTGTGGTGAACAACCTGAATCTGTGGATCTTGGCGGATCTGAGGACTGGTGCTGAAGGCAGAGGGTTCTTGCTGTAACTGTGGACCAAGGTCCTGCAACGCCTTGTCCTGGCAATGGGGAAGGGTTGAGAGAACAGCAGAGCCTGGACTAACTGTAGACATCCTGATAGGAGGACCCAGTGAGGGGGAAATGTGAGCCGGGGCATAAGGAGGCATGTAGAATAGTCTCTCCTCTCCAGGTGCAGTGCTTCTAGCTGCACACAAAGACTGATATGCCAGCTGTTGTTGGATAAAGGGTGATGGCTGAGACAGAAAGGATGCCTTGTATGCCATGTCCAGGAAAGGGTACATTGAAGCATCTGCGTACGGGCTGAGCCATGGCAGTCTGAGAAAGCCACCTGCACCATTCAAGCCCAGTTCTGACTGCTTGTCCATGGTTATAAGTCGGCGGTCAAGTCCCAGACCTTCAGTTTCTGCACTGGGGACAAGCAGAGGTTTCTGCAGCCCTGGAGTTGGGCTTTTATAAAGTCCAGCATAGCCATTTGCAGATTTCTGACCCTCCAAAAGCGCTATGTTGGGCTTGTACAAGAGGCCATAGCCAGGTGGGAGAGAGGTGCCGGGCTCTTGGGGCTTTTGTGCGGAGAGAGGATGGATGCCAGGGTAGAAGATTCCTCCCTGGGGGCGGATATTTTCCCCCACCAGAAGGTTGCGATCAACACTGATGGCAGCTAGTGGATTCATCCTGTGAGCAGTGCTGGCATCCACCTGCAAAAAGGAGAGTCAAGTTAGTGCTGCATTATATACACATTATTACTCTTTTAATTAATCTTGACTTAACAATTATTCCTCAAAGGTTTAAAAAATTGACTGGGCTCATAAACATCTTGTGAAACCCCTTAATTCAAGCCTTTGGGAATGACCGTGGCCCGGACAACTAAGAGTCTACACCAGTGTAGGAATGATAAAAGCAAATACAACTTTGGAGGCAGAGACTTTTAGTTTTAAACTACTCATTAAAACAGTTGAAAACTCTAGTCACTACTGAAGTCCAACACTTTAATTCTAGAAAAAAGGAAGATGGAAGTTTGTTTTTTACTCCTCAAAGACAAGTTACTAATTCAGGGCTGACTGACAATGCGACAGCATAGCTACACCATAGCTGTGAACTCTCCAGCACAGGCCACACCCTACCCTGGGCACCTCTCTAGAAATGGAACTATGCATCCCGTGGAAATGCACTGCATCTTATTTTCAGCCAATAGTTCTTTGTCATCTTCAAATCGAGCAAAGATCGATAGTTTGCTGCATTGTTAGTAAAAACTACTTTTGCCCAACATTTATCAGCTTCGCTCACAGAAAATTTAATTTATTTGGCTTGTTGCTATGTTGCGTAAGTAAGTAAATTTTATCTATAAAGTTTTTCAAGGCGGACTCTAGTGAAAACCTAGTTGATACTCCAATCAACCCAACTCTTGCATCTATACCCACCAAGAAGCAACTAACTTCCAGGCTGAAGCTCGTCAGGAATTATGTTTTTTGTTGTAGTTCCTCTACCGACCACTAGGGGCTGCCTTGAAAACTGAGTAGCCAATGGCTACGTGTCATTACTTTGGCAATTTAGCACTTCGCACCATTGGTACCTCTGAGTTGTGAATACATATCAAACAGAACATAGTTGTTCATCTTTTGAAAATAAAACCTTTGTTTGCGCTGCTAATTCAACTAATTGCGCTTAATGTTATGACATTAAATCAATATTAGAATTAATTGAACATGTTATCTCAAATATGATTAATGAGCAATTATTTTAGTTTAGTTTTATTTTTTGCCCACATAGATTATTGACAAATGTGCTTAAATGTTAAAAACTATTAAAAACCATTTCAAACTTTTCTAATGAAAGAGTATATATCTGTGATTTTGAAAAAGGTTATAGGTTCTGAATTTCAGTTTTAATTGTTTTTTTTGGTTAATTGATGAACCTTATAACGGACCACCATGGTGGTCTGGAAGGACCCAAAGACAAAGCTAAGCTAGCCAGCAGGCAGTTTATGCTAACCAAGTGTCATCATAAGGCGACAGTCAAATTCTGATGTCGCCACTGGAACAACATTTGAAGTTGGAGGTTCCACTGTGGATATCCACTGGCAGATCCCAAGCTCTACAGCTACTCCAGTGTGGTTCGGCTGAAGCAGCCTTGAAAGCAGAAGTCACAGGCCGATGTCAATACGCTTGTCCAACTGTAACACTTAAAGTGCACTCACATGTAAGCGCTGCAGCAGTGCCCAATGGAAGCCAACGTATCTGAATGATTGTTTTTTTTTGGCTACATTAAAAAGCATCGGCTCGAGCAACACATCACTGTCATACCAGATTCATCCACTCCCTTTGCCACTTCCTTCTAAACTCGTGTCTCTGTGTGACCACAAACTTTGATCAGAAAAAAACAGGACAACTGAACACCGCGATTGTAAATGTTTCCTCCATATTCCTCAAATGTGAGGTTACAAGCCACAATAGACTCACGCCCACGGATGATTTCACTGACTAGCACTTGCTGCTTAGCCACAACGTGACCGGCTGACGCATGCGTTGATACATTGAAAGTTGAAAATTCTCAATTTATATCAGAGCCATTGGACACATCACAGGGCACGCAAACCCATAATCCTTGGGATGGATGACATCACTCCATTCAAAGTCTATGGAGACCGGGACAGATGCCGGATGCAACACGAACGTGTGAATGCTAGACACCATTAGAGGTGATGTCGTGAAGGGTTTGTCCAGTACTACTTGTATTGTCTATGCTTGAGAGTGGCACAGGTGAGACAGGTTGGGACAAAGTGGAGTTACTTTGGCTCATGACGGGGCTGGGGCTCGGACTGGAGAACCTTCTCAAATGATAATGAGCCTGATATTTTAAAGTTCTGAATTTAATATTCAAATTATTTTTGCTATAATGTGTTGTATAGTGTGTTATTCTTTTAGTAGGGCTTCTGTACAAAAGACTGATTTCAAAAAGAAACTCGACGAGTCTCTCATGCAAAACATTTTTAGGTCAATATGAGTTGGACATAAATGTTTTAGTGCCACGTGGTTAAATTCATCCTTCAAGGACAAGCAGGACTGATGAGGGGAAATACATTCTGTCTTTTTAGAGAATCTCCAGAGCATCACATAAAGCCTGCAATTTCATCTTTCCCGTCACGGAGTAAAATATGAGAAGTCGTTTCATTTTATTTTCTTTTTTTGGTATTCCTGGATGACACTCGATGCCCGGAGCTACTCCTTCACTCTCCCCCGACAGATCCTGGAAACACGGGAGGATGATGAAAGAGACAAGGCAGGGCCGAGAGAGCACAGAAAGAGCTGAAGAGAGAGACGAAAAGAAGAAGCAGGAGGTAAACAAAGAGAGGGTGAGAGGCAAAGAGGAGGACTGCCAGGAATGGAGAGCGAGAGAGCGAGGGAGAGCAATACTGAAGGAAAAGAAGCAGCCTAATTGAATTTCCTGTCACACGGCGTCGTGAAGCATCTCTGATTGGACGTCAGCCGCAGGGCCATTAGGAAATTATCCAGACAGCTGGGTGGCCGCCTGAGATGAGGAGGAGGAGGAGGAGAACCTTCAGCGCTCTGTTTTTCAAAGCACCATGAAGAGAAAATTAACGAGACAGAAAAGTGTGGTTGAAGGAAAATTAAATCCGGAGTTCAAGATAACAAGAAAAAAAGAAAGCAGAGCTGAACAATTTTAACTCAAATGAAGCCTGGAAATCAGTTTTGCGTGTGAGTAAGCTGCAGTTTTGATACGAGTCTGCTGGTAACCGGTGAAATCAGGAAAAACTGATGTCACATTTCAGCTACATCTCATTCTTCGTGACTGAACTGCCGCTGCCTGTTAATATTTCATGATAATTTGTGGCACTTCTATTTATTTTATGGACGGTGTTGGACGACACCACAGACGGTATAAGAAGACTCATTTTCCTCGTACCGCCACGTTGAAAAAGGGCAGGACCTGGAAGCCAGCTGAAACGCCCATCGTACATCAGTCTCATGTTTAGGTTGGCTGGCTTAGCCCATGCTAACCCATGATGCTAATAATATTACTTCACATTAATCCTGATCAAATCTGTCCAAGCGTCCTCATTTCTAGAACCGCCGCTGAAGCTACATGAAACCAGGACGAGCAGAGCTGTGCTGGCAGATGTTCACAGTGGGACCTCGCGTTTCAAATGCCTCTCCAGGCATGACTGCTGCGTTTAGCTGCCGTTCTGTTAGCATGAGCTGCCTGCTGCTTAGCTAAGCTTCATCCAAAGGTTCTTCCAGGCAAACCCACAGCCAGACATACCAATTAACAGCTCAACAAATTTTATGAATAATAAAATACAGATGATTATGCTGTTAGACAGTGATGAGTAGCTAAAGTGACGACAGCTAGTTATTGGCTATGTTTGTCATCAATCAAAAGGTGACACCCCTAATTATACACACATTTGTGGTATTATATCATTTTACCCTTGTTCTCTTTGAGTTGGCTGGGCTTTCTGAGTATGACAAAAATAGATTGTCTGTGTGGAGTAAGCAACCGTCCTCATTGCCCCATTACAACTTTCCACGGTGCCAGCCCACCAAGCCAGGCAGAGCAGAATAAAGTGCAGAAATAAAACAAATCAACCTAATTCATGAACTTACACGGCGACCACCAC
Source organism: Arrhamphus sclerolepis (assembly GCA_037176975.1). Taxonomy (NCBI): domain Eukaryota; kingdom Metazoa; phylum Chordata; class Actinopteri; order Beloniformes; family Hemiramphidae; genus Arrhamphus; species Arrhamphus sclerolepis. Next base: position 12,137 of record JBAMYA010054771.1, on the reverse strand, counting down.
TGGCTATGATGCACTCACCAGGAACTATGTACTCAATGGATGTTTTCACATTGAACACAGAATGACCAAAGACAAGTACCCATAAAAAAAGTAGAACAAATTAGTCATGGAGGAACAACCTCCATGTCTGGGACAGCAAACTTATTCCAACATTTAGAAGAGTATCATCCTGCTGAGCATGTTATGAAGTTAAGAAGAGAGTAGAATAAAAAAGCACACAGCCTGCAGAGTCTGCTATTTTTCCCTGGTTGGCTATGTTGCTGTATGAGGCTCATTGTTCTCAAAGAAAACAGGGAATCAGCCAAAAATAGAAAAAAAAAATCAGAAAGGTGAGCTCTTTCAGGAAATGATTAATTGTAGTCCAAAAAAAAATCTGGAGGATGGGATCCACTGCAATAAGTAAACAATAAGTAAAACTTTTCACATCATAGTACTCTCACAGTCACTACAACTCCATTTGTAAACTACATTTCCTGTTGCTCTAAAGATACACCACCAAATGAACAATGTTCCAGATGTTGATGCTGTTAATTTTTGTGCAATCTCAGCCAAGCTTTTCAATAAAAGTACAACCTGAAACAAACTAGTTTCTCATACAGTGATTTTAGCTTGGAGTCTGCCTGTGATGGAAATGCTGAAATTAACCTCACCATGCTTCAGGCCTGACTTCCTCTGGTTTCTGCTTCAGATGAAAACACCTGCCTCGAGGACACCACTCAGCCCACCATGTCTGCAAAACGGAGAGGAAAATGACACAAGAGCAGGTCAGACTGGAGCCACGATGAGGTTTCTGATCCCAGTTTGTTACACAAATTCGGTTGAGAACCAGAGGAGAACACTGCAAAACCCGATTTCTAAGAAAGTAAAAAAAATACTTGTTTTAATACAAATTGTCCTGTTTTAAAAGTATGTATCTCATTTAAGAATTCTAGCTAAGCATTTTTTTTCTTTAATATAAGACATTTTGACTAGATTTAGGAATGTAGAGTTACAGTATTCTTAAATCGAGTCAAAATATCTTATATTAAGCAAAAACAAAAAAATCTGCCTCTGGGGTAAGAAAAAATGCTTGGCTAGAATTCTTAAATGGGATGTATGCTTTTAAAAAGGACCATTTGTCTTAAAACAAGTATTTTTTTACTTTCTTATAAATCAGTTTTTGCAGTGCAATGTTTCAGAGGTCAGAAAACTGTTAAAAACTCGCCTTTAGAGTGAGTTGTTCACGCAAACATCTTCATTCTTCATTAAAAGTATAAATCGAATGTCTACTCTACAACACCAGTCATGCTTTCCAGTTCCACTTGATGTTTTTAATTAGCATTTATTAAGGTCATTAATTATTCAAAACCAAAGGTGCTCAGTTTGCGGTGCTCAACTCCATTTCAACAAGACTAATTGAATTTCAGACGCATTTTTTCAGAGAGCAAAATTTAAGTCCCTGTTTAATCAAATCTAATGTATTGAATTAAACCAGCAATCTGTTCATATCTCTCCAAACTACTAGAACTCTCATGGTGAAGAACTGACCTCAGAGTTGCTGAGCACTATCCAATACTAACACCATTTCCTCCCTGGAAATACAGCTCCCCAGCCAGTTCTATGGTGGTTTCTCCAGTGGACAGCATGGTAGCGTTCCTGCACCTTCAGGTCAGGGAACGGCTCTGACTGCCGTTTGCAAGAAAAAATGGAGTTGTAGTTCTAACGGGGATATAACTTTTCTGGGGGACTTTAATGTTCATGTGGACAATGACCTGTGGTACCTGGAGGGGTGTGACTGGGAGGAATGGCCTGTCTGAAGAAATCACAAGCAGTGTTTTGTTATTGGACCTCTGTGCGAGTCACAGTTTGTCCATAATGAACACCATGTTCGATCATAATAGTATCAACAGATGCACATGGCATCAGGACACTGGTTGTATCCTTAAGGAGACTGGGGATATTGAATTTGAATGGGCCGTGTTTTATAGTTCTGTTGTTGAGGCAGATGACCGGAGCTGTGACAGCAAGGTTGTCCGCTCACGCTGTAGTGGCAAGGTGAGGACGACAACCTGACGAAGGAGTCCTATCAAACTTGGATGTCTTTGGAAGCAGCTGCCAGGCCAAGCAGGCTGCACCTTCAGTGGTTGCTGAGACAAAAACTTGGGTAAGGGAGGAATGCCAAGGGTCCCACTGAGTACAGTGATGGTGGGGAGATGATTACGTTGGTGATGGTGTCAGGAAATGGAAGGAATATTTTGAGGATCTTCTCAAGCCAACCAGCATGATTAGGTTGAGTGTGTGGACTCTGCGGTGGGCTCACTCATTGCTGCAGGAAGAAGCTTAACAGTAGCTGGATGAGATCTGAGCTGAGTTCTCAAAGCTCTGGATGTTGTGGGCCTGTCTAGGCCCACACATTTCTGTAACATCATGTGGATATCTGGATTGGCAGTCAGGGGTGGTGGTTCAAATAACAGGGGAATCACTCTCCCAAGCCTCTCCAGTAAGGTCTATTCAAGGGTGCCATAGAAGAGAATCTGGTTGATGGTTGAATCTAAGATTCGGGAAGATCAAAGTGGGTTCTGTCCTTGCCATGGAATGCTGGACCAGCTCTATACCCTCACTAATATTCTGTATCCAGGCCCTATACAAATATAATAAGAAATTAGTCTACACTGTCGTCTACTAAGTCAGAGTCATCCCCAGTGAGGGTTGAACTCCACAGATTCTGTTCATACCTTTCATGGACAAAATTTCTAGGTGTAGCAATAGAGCAGAGGGGTTGCCGTATGATTTCATTAGCTATAACTAGCTGTGTGGTTTAATTTTGAGTTGCTGACCCTTGCATCTAAGAATGACGTTTTTACAGACTGCAACCGCAACACACACAGAACCCACATTTCAGTTCAGCAACCCATGAAGATACCCCAAAGGTCATGGAAGATGCTGCCAATGCATATAGAGCAAGAGGTCAGTCTGTATAGGAACTGAATGTCCTGCACTGATGGCTGGTTAATGATCCAAATCTTCCTACTGAATCACGAGTCTGACGTCTCCACTCACATGGTTTATATGAATCCTCTAGCTGCTAATGCTAAGTACAAATGGCATGAGTCGGCTCCGCTGGCTGACTCACCTGGTTGCTGAACCGAGTGAGTTAGGGACTTGCTGAGTCAGCGGGTAGCACCGGCAGAAACACCACAGACTGACGTGGTTTTTCCGAGCTTCACTCCAGATTTAAGTGAATAATAAACCGGAGCTGTTGCCAGCGACGATGGCAGTAAATGACATGCATTTTTCAAATTACCGTAACTCTTCGACCGCTTGCGCTATCGGACCTCTGAAAGCTGAGAAGAGCAGTTTTGCGCTGATGTAGATTACATTGCGGTACTTTTGAGGTTTTGCACATTTTTGTCAACATTTTTAATGCTCATTTGTAAGTATTTCTATTAGTTTATCATATAGCTATATTATTAATTCTTTAGCTTTTGTTGTACATATATTTTTGTTGTTGTTTTCTTAATTTATAACTTTAGCACATTCCTAAATTGTTGGATGTTGCATTTTACACACTTGTTATTTGTGGGAGAATTTAAACTACGAAAAAAAAAAAAGGAAAGCAAGGCGGGGATATGATTGGTTGCCACTGTGGTCTCAAAAGCTGGGGAGAATCCTGACTACCGGGTACAGAGTTGGTCCAGTGTACCAAATCTTTATTGTTCTTTCTGAATCTGAAGTTCAAGTGTCAAACATTCTTCTGTATGTACCTTATTAATGAGGCTGATCCATCTGTAACCAGAACACACCCTCACCAAACCCATATTTATGTATTTTTATCCTTTATTTAACAAGGTGTGAGTCTAATTGCGAATAAAATCTCTTTTTCAAGAGAGACCTGGTCAGGAAGGCAGCAGTTAGTTAAAAAGACATCAAACAAAACAAAGCAACAGACAATCAACACCGTCAGAATAAATCAAATAAAACAGTTACACTCATTGAGGAAACTCTTTTCTCTGTCCCGCAAAACTGACTTAAATTCACCTAGAGAAATGAGTTCTGTCAGTTTTTATGTCCATTTGAAAATTGTTCCAGGCAGATGGAGCAGCATATTTAAAAGCTTTCTTTCTGTGCAAACGTTTGGGACCTGCAATTGCAAAGTGCGTTGGGAGCGGAGAGCATAGCGGCTTCAAGGTTGGGTCGCGTAATTGTACAAATATGACGGGAATAGTCCGAAGGTAAGCTAGTGTGAAAGCCTGCGGGTGTACAGAGATGGGCATTCAGCTGTGGTTTACAGGGTACAGTGATGAGCAAGACGGCCAAGTCCAGTAATGAAACGGGGAGCACAGTGGCAAACCGAGTCCAACTTCTTCAGTAAATTATCCGGCGAGGTCATGTAGAGCAGATCACCATAATCCAACAATGGAAGGAAAGTTGCTGAAACATAGTCTGCCAATATCCCCACAATTTTGATTAGTCAAGTCAACCAAGACGGCATTACAACATCCAGAGCCATGAGGAACTCAGAGGGAAGCTCATCCACTCCTGAAGACTTGTTGCAAGGAGCTTTTCAACTACTTCATCAACCTCAGCTGGCAGTGGACAAGTCCATCCCAGAGTCAACAGAGAGCCTTCCTTTGTGGAAGACATGTTGCTGGGTTTAAGAAGATCCTCAAAGCACTTCTTTCACTGCCTGATAACACAATCGACAACAACAGCAACAACGTGCCTATAGAACAACTTTCCAGTCACTCAAGCTCTCACTGCCTCATACATAAACTAGATCAATTTAATGGACTAAATTACTCCTATTATTCTTATAATTACTTATAAATAAAATTGCATTATGGTTAATATAAAGGATGCCTAGGCAGAATTTTGTGATGCCAATTAGCTTAAATAGCATGTCTTTGAAGTAAGAGGAAACTCAAGCACCCAGGGAAAACCCAGACACAAGGACACAAATTTTCCTTGGCCTCCCAGTCTAGAACTCTAGATGTACTGCTAGCAAATTTAAATTTGCTCAGCTGGTCCGTCTAGCTATCATCTGTAGCTAGACGGAGGGCACCAAAGTCATGGGAAACCAATCAGTCAATCCTTGTAGGGAGTGTCTAAAAGGGCTTAACATTATGATGACAGAGATGAGATGTTGTAGTCTGGTGGTAAATGGTGGTTGGTTGATTTGGCTTTGACATCAGCAGTTAATTAAAGACTTCCATGAAAATCTCTGAGGGACTGAGGTGGATGAGGTCCATCTCATTTACAAATGGTAGAGACGTCTGGTAAACTTACTCTATATAAACAATATAGTAGGCTATTCAAGAAGCAATCCAAAGATGATTATAAAGATTTGCCTAACGTTAGCTGTAGTCAACTGTGCAATACACTGTTTGTTTGTTTTTCCAAATATATTGGTTGATTGTTTATTTGCACCTGTTCTTCCAGTTATTCTTAATTCCTGCTTGCAAAACAATCGTTGGATTTCACTTAAATTACATGAGCATCTCTCTTACATCTGCCTAGATGTGGCTCTCATCTATCAGGCTACTGACACCATCGTTAAAACGACAAAATCGTCCACATTCATAAAAACTGTCTGTGATATGGATTTTTATATACCTCATCAGTTAACACTATACAAAGCCACAAATACAAAAATAATTATGCAAATTTGAAAGCCAAGCTCCTTGATTGCTGTGGGGGCAAATTGGGTTCCAGGTCAGGCCTGGGATCCTGGGGTGTGTAGCTGGACTACAGGCACGCCTTAATGACATTACAGTCTGGATAACTTCTAATTTCCTGTTACTAAACCCAGATAAGACTGAGGCTGTCTTCAGACCTGAGATACACACACACACACACACACACACACACACACACACACACACACACACACACACACACTACAAGACGCATGTGTTTGATGGATTTCATCTACACTCACACAAAAACACACCGAGGACCAGTATTGATTAAAGTGAGCGGGGCTTTTTGTTTTTCTTTTGGGGCAGATTTTGTGACTGAATTCTCTGTGTGGTTTAAGATTTATTCCAGCTTTGTGCGCACACACACACACACACTTGGAAACAGCGCTGTGTGTTTGTGTGTGTGTTTTATCACCCAGCCAGAGGACTGATAAGGCACGTCGTCTCTTTTCCCGCGGAACTCATAATCCAGCGGAGAGAAGACGTATCAGCGCTGCTCAACCGGCACACACACGCAGACGGCCGCCTGACGGGCTGCCACACACACACACACACACACACACACACACACACACACACACACACACACACACAGAGAGAGAGAGGGAGAGAGAGGGAGAGAGAGAGTAATTGATGGCTGTTAGGGAGCTGGGATTTCAATAACGGCTCTTATCTGCAGACCGCTGAAGGACGGCCATGTGTGTGTTTGTGCTCGTGTCCTTGTATGCTCGTGTGGACACGTTTCAGTTACACAACCATGAAAGCGAGGACGTTGCGGCTCGGTTTCAGAGTTCAGGTTAGAACCGGGTCCAGGGGGCCTGGGGACCTGCTACATCAATGAAGGTCCAAACAAAAACTAGCTGGAATTTAATCTTCACAAATTTTGTCCAAATTTCCACGAATGTTTTCCTCTTGCTTTGTTTGAGTTGTTCTTTTTGAACCTTGTTTTCTGTCATTTTGTTTAATATTTAATTGAACTTTGTGCTTTCTCTCTAAATAAGCTGTATTTTGAAATCCTTTTCCACTCTCAGGCCCTCATCTACCAATAACCATTTAAATAGAGAGCTAAAATTCCACGATACCGACTTCAAATGTGGTAAGCTCAGTCACCATGCTTGAATGCACTTATTAGCATTCATCAACAGGAAGATGCAAAAATCAAACAAGAAGAAGTCTTTGAAACCCGGGAATGCAAGTCCAAAGCAAAGACCAGTCCACCTAAGCAGTTCCAGCAACAAGCCACTGCCACATTTTATCACATTCACGATAACAAGGATGACTGCTTACCACGTTCTTGTCCGACACAAGTGTTTTAGATAGATAGAAGTGAAAGTAAGAAAAGCTGAAGTTCCTCTACTGACCACTAGGGGCTGGCTCAGTCAGTCAATCTCCACCGAACCCCGTGTTCAGCGTCTAACAGGAGCAAAATCCAACAACATCCAAAACAGGTTCTGGTGTTTTATTTGCTGGGACCTGCAGCAACTTGGCCTGTGACCAAAGACGCCCCCCCGAGCAGCGAGAGAGACGGCAGTTTTCAGAGTGTCATTTTGGTAGTAACAACGTAGTAACGATCTTTTCACAGATTTGATCAGACTGCATACAAAGTAACACCAATTAGCATAATGAGTAAACATGAATTAAGCTAATCCAAGATAAAATGGCGAACTTGATGACCGAAATAAGATGAGCACATTGTGACTGGCTTCGACCTTTTAATTCTGTTAATCTGCAACAATGGCACCATGCAGTATGAGGGGGTTAAGAGAGAGGCTTCAAAAGCATATGGGAGAGGTCACGGAGGTTTGTCCAGTTCAGTACCGTCTGTGTTCCACTAACAAAAAACTGCTACCTCATCCTATGACGCTGTCTACTGACAAGCCACCCATCTATCCCTCCCTCCCTGCGTGTCTGGATCCGGCAGTCTAAGCAGCTCTTCCATGAGGTCATCTAGTTGTTCCGAGACCAGCTTGAGGACTTTTCCTGGTTGTAAATGCCGGAAAGACCTCCCCATGGAGGCGTCCAGGAGGTATCCTAATCAGAGGAATCACCAACAGCTCTTTCCTTGTTATATGGAAGAGCAGTGACTCTGAGTCCTCTCAGACAACTGAACTCCTCCATCTCAAACCCATTTCAGATGCTTGCATCCTCACTCTGAGGTAGTTGGTGACCGTAGGTGACAGCACGCAGGTCACAAGTTAATTGAAATGCAACATAAAACAGGACACAAATTAATCAGCTTGGTGCCAATCCAAGGTAACCTAGTGTTTTTGGTACAATTACAAGCTACTACAGAAGTGTGGTTCATTTTCTTGTTTTGCTTATTGTTGATTGTCTATCGTCAACACGTGCTGATGAAGCTGTCCTACATCCCTAAAATACAGGAGGTCTCATCATCATAAGGTCCAAACATATCCTTCTGGACACTGATTTAAGTGACCGTATGAGCATCACACTGACTGAGCCAACAGACACAGAACAAATAACTTTTTATTATGAGCTTTTATTTAACCAGGTTAAATAACTGAAATCGAAGATCTTTTGTTCCAAGGGGGACCTATGCAGCCCAGCTCTGAAGTTAAATCTTACGTTTGGTGTTTCTCAATCATGAATGATATTCCAGTGAAAACCTCAACTAGATTCATGTAATCACAAGTCTATGTGACAAATCAGACTGATCGTTTTTGTTACCAGTAAGAGCATGTCGAGAACTAGTCTGACCAGACATTCAATCTTTCTTTCTTCTCCTTCTTTCTGACTGGATGCCTGTAGTGACTTGCATCAACTACCCATTGAGTCTATTCTGTTCTAATTTCAAAGTGGTCAATGAGGCTAATCCATCAACCAGCTAAGATACGACCTTCTGTATAAAACCTGCAGGTCGTTGAGAGCGCCACCTGGTGCCACATAGCACTTACTGAAGAATTAAACTGATAGAAACATCAAAAAGTTCTATTTTGACAGGAAACGATACATTCAGTGACAGTTTTTATAAAAATAAAACCAATTTTATAGTTTGGTACCTGAAAAACCTTAATGACACAGGCACGGCTACATGTACCAGAAGGGTCAGTCGTTCTGAAAACTCTCTAGAACAGATTTCTCGAGTGTTTCGGTTTTTATCACATGAACCCAAAGAGATAATGACGTCTGAATGTGGACGGTTTAGTCATATTTCTGCTGTGTTCCATCATCATTTACTGGGCCTGGTAATATGCATCCTTAGTTTTACAGAAACAGGGTGCTGGAGCACCTTTGTTTTGATGCCAAATTTATTCAAATACTCAATTTATATACTCATTTTATTTTAAGCATGTCATTTGAGAGGAGACTCAATAAGAAGGGAATTAATTGCTTTTGAAGTTGCAGTGTTTGTGAAACAGATCATTTTATACAACAAAGTTATTTGTATGAACACGTTAAAACGGTGGGGAGAGAAACAAGTAAAAATTAACTTAACATAAGTGGAGCAATCAGAAAAAGTAAAATCTACCGCTCCCTGATCTGCATTAGAGGGATGAAACTTTAATGGTCCCTTGACTGCCCCACTGAATGCTGGGAAACCTGCATGTTTTTAAGGCCAGCCAGGGTGAAGGCTGATTTACCTTAAATGTTTCCTGAACACTTGTGATTCTAGCAGGATGCTGTGCTACCGTCTCAGGTCCCTCCCACCTCTGCTGATCACCTTTGACATATTTCTTCGCCTCGACTGGAGTCTACAAGCACTAGCTACTCTGCAAACACTGCTACCGTGCTTAGCAACCTGAAGGAGTCAACACCTGTCACCGCCAGCTTAGGCAGAGCCGGCGTATCCTTCCTGTAGCCATGGTAACCCCGTGCTCACGAGTACACACTGAAAGCATCAAAACTGACTTTAAATGGGGTGATGTCGGCTGTTGGTGAACCGACTTGTGGGCTTGTTGAGCTGCGATGGAAGCATTGATTATGTCAGAAGTTTGGGTGAGTTAAACTTCTCAGGCGTCCAATCAAATCCACAATAAGCCAGTGAAATCGTTCATAGTGTGATAAACTATGTGATAAAGCAACACATCCAGAGTCGAGCTAACATAAAACACCGGAAAATGCCTTTAAGTTGTGTCTCATTTAAAATGTTTCAATGTCAATACATAAAAAAAAACAATACCTTGAGTTGAATATTGATTCCTGAACATTTTTTTTTTTACCCGTCTATTAAAATTTCAGAGTACAGGAAGTTGTTTTAAACATTAATAAGAGACAACTTAAGTTTTGTTTAATTCCCAATAGACAAAAAACAGTTTTCACTATTTTAAGTTTTTAAACATAGAGAACTAAAATCAGGGAACACAATGTAAGTGAACAGCATCTGGGTTTTTTCAAAGTTCATGGGTTTATGAAAAGTTCAGCTGAATCCTGAAAGAAAGAATTCTCAACAATCAAGTTTTACCTCTGACGTCCGCTATCACAGGAAACTTCTACTGCGGTTCATGACAGCTGCTGTTTACAAAGTTTATGGAGTATTGAAGCAGTTTGATCCTTTTTTTCATCCCCAGTTGGAGTGGAAATGCTCTAGTGGGTAGACTCTCAGTCAACCAGATCATGTTAATGAAAAAGAAAATGCTCAAATAGACTCATTTTCTTGGTTCTTGATAATGTTTTGCCAAACTTCCAAAGGTTTTCTTCAGTTCTGACCAGGGTTTTAGTCAGGCTTTTGGATGAGGCATCCAAAACTATAATCAGAATTAATTTCCCTTTGGGGATTGATAATGTATTTTTTAATTTAATTTCAATTAGATTTTTCACTTATCAATTATTAACTATCGCTGTGGAGGGTGGATGAAGCTGTGAAATGCAGGGCGGATGCGCAGCTCAATGACTTTAATTTTAACAAAGCACAGACTTTATCATTCTAAGCGACATTAGCTCACCTTTATCATTATATATAAAGCAGGGCTGATCCTGGGTCTGACTAGCTACTGGGGATTTTCAGGCTTATAGCAAGCTCAAGCTACGAGGGAAGTCTATAAGCCAGAAGCTATTTAAGTTTTTTAAAGAGTGTAACTAAAGCCATGAGGTCAAAAGAGCGTCCTACAGAGCTCAGAAAGACTTTATAGTGGTACAAGAGTGATAACCTCACGAACAGAAAGACAGCGTTACGATACGTGTGGCCTCTATGAAAAATATGACTGGTGAAAGGATCAGTCATCTAACTCAGGGATGTCCAAAGCCAGTCCTCCAGGGACACTGTCCTGCATGTCTCATGCCGGGTTGGGCAAGATGGTTAATGATGGGAAAAATGGTCTTTTTTGGCTGGAAAACCATTTCATGTTGTGCAATGTGACTTGAATTAATCTTAACACTAAAAATCGCATGAACCCGGCATTAGACATGCATCCAGGACTGGATTTGGACACCTTGATCTAACTATGAATGACCTAAAGAAGCAGAACCATGTGCTAAATCAAAAAGTCAATGAAATACAAAGCATAAAACTTAAAACTAATGATTTCTTTTTTGTTTTCTTGAGAATCTGATCTAAAACACCAGATAACAGGCTGTGGAAGGATAAGAAAAACACTGCTGAAGCTTCCCACAGCTTCAGCATCAGACGTCGTAGAGTCTTCAGAGATGAAGGTCAGACACCCAACCCTCAAGCTGCTGGTCGCTGTAAATGAGGTCCGGAGAGGAGCTCACAGAAGTCCGACCACCAGTACAACCATTAGGACCACTGGTAAAGAGCTCAGGCTGACGTCTTTCATCACAAGTGCAAGTAACAGAAGACTGAGAGTTTGTCAAAAGGAATCTGAAAAGCTCTCATCATCAGTCCCTCTGACTGAATGAAAAAGATCCAAGAACCAGAAACAGGTCGTCCCTGATCTGGGATTTCTTCAATGAGAGACACATGAAAGCCTGCTGGGAGTTTGAGACCCCATCATGACTCAACCATCACAAAAGCCCCATTCTGCCTCTGGAGCACCTTTATTACCAACGCCAACATTCAAACTTCCCGACTGAATCCACCTTGGAAGTAAGAAAGATTACCAGTCCCCCACTGACCACTGGGAGCTGGCTCTAAATGGGAGTCATCGCCACTGACCTTCATCGTAAAACATTCGACTTTCCAGCAGAAATAATCATTAAAAAAGAACTGTTCAGGGGTCTCATTTACAACCGTTGCGTACGTACAAACAGGGGCTTTAAACTTGCGTGCACCGCTTTCCACACAGAGGTTGTAATCTAAAAAAAAAAAAAAACTTGACAGGAAAACGTGCGGTTCATCACCCAAGCTCTGACCCAAGAGTACGCCGATGAAACTGGCGACGCAGATGGTGAGGTGGGGAATTGAAGCTACACTGCATCCTGGCTCATCAGACATTTAATTTTAAAGTAATCATAGATCGACTTTATCATCAGCAGTAAAAACCACAGTGTTAATTATGCTAGCGCTGGTGAGCCATAAGGACCTTTCAAATAAATAAAAAT
>JBAMYA010054756.1:0-30429 GCA_037176975.1 Arrhamphus sclerolepis | reverse complement strand
TGTGCCTGTTGTGTTTGTTTTTGTTTTTCAGATTTGCAGCAGACGCCCTTATCCCTCCCCCTCACTCCCCCACCCCCCATTCATATCCCCCTCACTTTCTTTATTAAATTTTAAAAAAAAAAAGCTTCTTACAATGATGAGAAAACTGGCTCTGTGGGCTTTTTGCCTGTTGTTGCCAATAACTCTGAGTTATTTTTTTTTTTTTTTTAAAAAAGGTTTTTGACTGATTCTCTCCAGACTTCAAGTCACTACAAACAGAAGAAGAGTAGTATTTCCACTGACAAGATCTCATATGTTTACTGTAACTTTTGTTCCTTATTATGTTAAATTACTCAGTGTAGAAAATCTTTTTACAGTCTGATGACCAGCTTCTGTCAACAGACTTATTTTGCAGAAGCTGAGAGGCATAACAGTGTGATACCAGTGCACATTTCTTTGTTTTTTTCTAAATTTGCTATGACAAAGCAGTCTTCCATTTTCACTGAAATGCTGCTGAACTTTGATGATGTTGTGGTCAAACCACCTCTGGGTAAATGAAGTGAATATTTGTATTGTTTCATTCTCTATGTCATTATTGTTCAAGGAGCCGTTGTGTTTATAGCGTCAGTTCCAGGCCAGCAGTGTGTTTATGGACAGTAGCCGGCTAATTAGGTCGTTTGTCTGCGTTAGTTATATCTGAGTTAATTGCACCAGCATTACTAAATAAATATTTGTGATTACGTCTGGTACTCGTATCTGCCCTTTGATGCTGAGGCAGTTATGTTCAGTCCTCTTTCCCTGTCCTGAAGGAGCAGGGAAGGTATGTTTCATCTGCTCGGGAGACCTACACACTCTTGTCCAGTGGTTCCAGCCTGACACCTGTCAACCTGGGCAACTCCGCAGTGGAACAAGGTCCAGCATCTCTCAAGAACCCAGGCTGTGAATCTGGGCTCTGAATCCGGGATGTGAACATGGGCTGTGCATTGATTTAAATCTGATTGTATCGAGTTGGTACCTGCTAACCTCACATACATTCTCAAGCTCCTTCCTTGTCAATGGCACGACAATCCATGTCCATGACCCGAGTTCATAAAACACACTGGTCCTGACCCATGTAGCTTGTTTGGGTGAGCTCTACACTTGTTTGGGGAGTCTAGTCTAGGCGAGGGACATTGAACTCTTGTTTATTTTAATATGAGAGTCAGTGGGCTTGCAGTCAGTCTGGACCATATCCCAGGACTAGTTTGCCTTGAGATCTGACCTGGGGCGGTTACCCCAGACAACGTCCTCCCCCAGAATGTTTATAAGTGATTGTTTTGTTAGTTTGTGTACAGTAGGAGGCTTTGAAACTTTCTTATTGTTTACATCCTCTGTAAGTTGACAACTATCTCTGTAAAACAGTGATTCCTTAAAAACCATCATGTTAATGTGAGCAGTTATGACCTGCAGACTGACAGCCATCTTCTAAACCTGTTAGAAAGCAGGTTATTCCAGAGGCTTGGTACCATTTGCCTCCCCCTGGTGTCCAGTGTATGCAGCTGCAGTTTCATCAGTTTTCCTGTTCTGGATGTTTTCCCTTGTCGCTCTTCATGGACAAATGTCTGAAAACTGGTCCAGAATTAGTCTGTGAACCAGACCAGGTCCAATCTGTTTCTTGACAGATGGTCTCAGAGGAAGCTCGTATTGTTTCCTGGTGTTTGTCTCCCCCTGGTGGCCAAAGTCTACAATTGCAGCTCAGTTTTCCTAGTCCTCTCCTCTCTCTCATGGACAGACATCTCTGAACCGGTCCAGGTCCAGAACCAGGACCATTTCTGTCTCTGCTTTGGATGTTCTCTCTCATGTCTCTTCATGAACAGACATTGGGAGGATGATGATGTTCCAGTCCTGAATCTTCTGTGCTGTAGACGACCCAACAGAAGACCCATCCAGAACCAACACACAGCATCTGGTATTCCTACTTTCAGGTAACGATTCAGTCAAAGTAGTGATGTATTGTATGGGGAACATTTCCATTTGGAATATGAGAAGTATGATTTGTTGCTGGCGACTCTCTTATTGAAATAATACACCTTCAGTGATGCACCAACAGCAGATGTAACCATAACTGACAGTTTATGGAGACTGCTTGTTAGTCATGTGAGGAAAAGCTACATTACAAACACTGTTGACTGCAGACACAACAGCAGAAGGAGAAAAAGCCCCAGAACAGCTTATATTATAGAATACAAATCTTAAAATAAAACAAATGTGAAATGTGTTGTTGCTTTTCCCTCATTGATCTTGATTTCCCATGAATCACATCATAATGGGATCTGTTTAAGTCATACTTCATTTGACTGAGGGTGAAACACTTCCCATAAGAAAACCCAAAGATGGCGATGCACATAACCACAAACCTAGTTTAGATATTTATATGATCACACAGCCGTCTGGATTTCTTCATGAATGTGACAAATGAAACCAGAGAACAGTATACATTTACAACAGAAGCCAACATACTGACTTAATGACCACTTTAATCACTGGTCAGACGCCTCTCAGTGACGAGCAAAACACAGCTCCTCTAACAAACTCTATTTCTAGTCTGTGACATTCACAGAATTATTTTCTCCAGACATGATTGTCTGAGCTGGTAGCCTGGCACAAACCGGGCCCAACTCAGGATCTCATTTTTCTTGATTGTCTCAACAATATGTCCTCTAGATGTCAGTGTAGAGGAGGGCGCGGTTGGTTCAAAAATCAGTTGAAACAAATCAGTTTTGCCTTTACACACCACTGACAGATGAGAGCCTAGGTCGCCTCCTACTGCAAATCCCACAATCCTCTGCAGGGAGTGGTTTCGCTGGACTCTGACTGACAGCTGTTTGGAGGGGGAGGGAGGGGGAGGGGGTGGGGGTGGGGGTTAATCTTTGAGGGAGGAGCCTGATGTGACCGAGTAAAAACCAATAATCCATCTGAACAACAGACAGAAACTGAGGAGGAAGTGGAGGAAGAGGAGGAGGACAGGAGTCACTGCAGAGGAGCATCTTCATCTTCATCATCTTCATCTTCATCAGTGAGGTGTCTGAACACCTGCACAGGTAAATCACACGTCTACATCTGCTGGGTGGTGAAAACTGTGTGGGTTTCAGCGTCATCATTCTGGCCTGCTCTTCATCACCCTTGTCATCCTCACTCTATGTGTGTGTGTGTGCTGATGAAATGGGATACTTCCAGCAAACACACACACACAAACTGGTATCAGGAGCTCATGGAAGTGTTTTGTTTTCTGTTTCTGTTTATGAACTGTTTTCACACCCACAGCAGCGAGCTGAAGCCCAGATATACTTGGGAGACGTACTTAAGTGAGTTTTTGTGAAATTGACATGTTTCCAGTAGGTTTAATGTAATTCGCAGTTTCCTGGGGGATGTAGTTTACATTTTGAGAGACTTGTAGAACTGCTCCAGGATGGAAGAAAAAAAAATCCAAATCACGATTGTTTTTGGTCAATATTGAGATCATGATTATTTAAAATGATTATAAACTGACTTCCGAAGCACGCTGCATTCATCTCAACAGCATGGATACGCTGACATTTGTACTGTAAGCTTATGTTTCAGATTAAATGAAAAGGATTCAGACCAAAATAGAAAAAGACACGTGACGTTTTTGGCCGTAAACACCAGTGTGACCCACAGTATGTCTGGGCGTTATTTCTCAATTACATTGTTTTTGTGATCGGATTAATTACACAGTCTTAGATACTTGTGACTTGTGAACGAGTCATCGCCAGGTGCCTCTGCTTTTCCTCTTTACAGCTGTGGTTGAAGCAGGTGCTTCAAACCAGTATAGCCATTGAAGCCAGTAGGACACACACTGTTGTTTATGGTCCCCAGAACTGAAGTTTCATCAGTAACTACCGGACACCACCTCCTATTGCTTTTTTCTTTCTATCTCTCCTTTTTTTTTTTTTAAATCACAGCTTCCTGCCATGATTAGATTCTGAATTGTAAATCAGAGACTGAAGATTGCAGAGGATGTTCATATCTGACCATTTAACTATACATTTGTGAATTGGCTTTAACCACTCAGGTTCTGTGTGAAAGTAGATCACTGGAATCCTAAGATCCAGAAACCCGTGATCATCTACGTATGAATAAAACTTACTAAAAGTCCTAATATTTGTGCTCATAGTGCTTCCCTGTCTCAAAGAGTAAGATTTGATTTGAAATGTTTCATTTCAGCTTTAATTCAATATATTGCGAAACTGAAGTTGGCAGTAATTTTTTCTCAGTCTATCCTTGAAGTGGAATATTTTTGTTAATCAGTGGGAGTATGTTTTAACCACATTGGTTAAAACATACAAAGATGTCCCTTCATTTCTTCCATTTCCTTCACCATGGAAGAAGTGGCAGCCTGGACTGAACTGGCTGAATAGTGGTCCCACTGCTTTAAAGCTGGCATCAAAGGAAATGGAGGGATCACAGTTCCTCCTGATGTGTTTGCATGTCACTAACAGCTGCTGGAGGTTCAGTGGGGTTTCCTCACTTCTGTTTAGAACTTTTCTGTTTCACTTGTTTGTCCTCGGTTTCTTAACTTGTATTTTCTTCTTTTTGTCTGCATGGATCGTCCCCCGTCTGCACCGGTGAGTAACATGCACACACACACACACACACAGAATTTTAATAGTGTGTTCTGCTTGAACTCGGGAGTTGGAACTTCCGACTGGTTCACTCATCGTATCAAGTCAAAATTGTACTTGAGAAGTTGGGGAAACCTCCCCCACCCTGACTCCAGAATCAACAGATAGTCCAACATTGGTGTCGTACGATTGTCTATGCTGGTTCTGACTTAGCAGCTAGATCATAGACTGTAGAGGAAGACCTGGACACACTCCCTATGATGTCACCCCCAGAGATTGAATCGTTGTTGGAGCCAGCTCCTAGTGGTTAGTGGAGGAACTGCAGGTTTCTGGACCACCAGAGTGGAGTCAGACTGACTTACAATGTCACGAATTAGTACCGTGTTCGTTAATATGTAGCTACTGTCCTCCCCAAATAGATAAATAAATAAACTTTAACTACGTAGCTGGATGTAGCCCCTATGAGCTAGAAGTAGTCAACTAAGCTATGACGTCATTCTGACTTCTGAGGATGTGTCCAAACTGGTGACCAGGACTGGTTTAGTTGTCACGAAGGGTCATCCTGCTGCACATCAGTAAGACAGGATGGGTTCATTTAAGGACAGGTCTCTGGGGATGAATGGGTCACAGATGACGATGATGAAGATTTCTGACTGACCCTCCTCCTCTGAGTCTCTGGTTTCACTACTTTACGATCACATCTGCTTCAACAGCTGCTCCGCACCGTGCGTCATGACGTCACCGACGCTGCCCCGCAGTGTGACGCAGAAAATGACGTCGTAACATTAATTAAAAAAAAAAAAGAGCTGTCCGGCACCGGGAGGAAGAGCGAGAGCGTCCTGCACGAGGACAGGTAAGATGCAGATTTAATCTTAAAGGAGGGAGATTAATCCATCAATCATCACTGATCACTGATCAGTCCGACACTGCTGATCAGAGAGAGAGAGAGAGAGAGAGAGGGAGAGCATCACTAATCACTGCAGCTCTGACTGCATGTGTGTCCGCCGCATCTCCACGCGCGCGCACAGGACACTCCCGACCGCAGCGCATCCGCCTTACAAACACGCGCGGATGTGGAAGTTTTCGTGCGCGATCTGCCGCGTGTTCGTGTTCATTTATGCTGAGTCAGCTGTCGGGCCGATGAAGAGGATGCTCCTCTTCATCACCTGAACACCGAGGCGTGGCTCCAGCTTCCGTTCAGGCCGTTTCCGGTTCTCACTGAGCATCGCGTGAGCCAGGTGTGCGCGCGCGTGTCTCTGATGTCAACCTCTTCTTCATCATCCCCACACACGTGCACTGATATGGTGAGCCTTATGGTCTCACGGACGTACAGCTTTGCTGAGAACCCCATTGACACTAAAAGTGATCAGTTCCTGTCATTCTTTGATTTTGTGATATTGATAGTAAAGAATTAAGAGTTTGATTAGAACAATCTTTTGTGTTTGCAGTAATTGCAGAAAAAACATTCATTTTCATTATGAAAATTATTAATATTTTTAGTTCTTTTGGGAGGCTTTTAACAAGACTTGCTGTGTTCAGCTTTTGAATGACGCCTGGACTTTTTTTTCAGGGCTGTTTCTGGGGAAACTTAAAGTTTATTGGCATAAATTCCCACAGACACAAACAGTGGTATGTTCCTGAGACAAACTGTCAGGGTGGAGCAGCTGGAAAAATTAGGAGGAGCACATTTATCTTCAAACAGCTCTAGAGTCCAGAGTTTTCAGTTTACAGGACTCAATTTTATATCAAGGTGGAGGAAAATTTGTGATCTCTAACAAGATTATTTGGTAGATAATTTATTTTTTGTAACAATGATTCTTGGCAACAAGTCTGTTAGAAATCCTGTTTTGTTTTTTCCTTTTTAAACATTCATTTGTGGGATGAGCAGCAGAGCTGTATATAACATTAACCTGATCTTTTCTGCCTTTTCTTTTCATTTTGTTGTTGCTGTTTACGTTTGTTAGGTGGGTTGGATGATTGACATCTGACCAAACAAGACATATTGGCAATTAAACAGTTTAAAAGTATTCCTTTAACAAGCAGTGTGTAGGAGAACCGTACACAGCCACAACAGTGTGACACCTCCTCCACATGCTGGTCACATTGAACGTAACATTCCTCCACATGTTCAGTACAATCTTGTCAGCATCTGACGGCACCAGAAGAAGCTCATAACAAGACTCTTTTGGGGCAGAATTTCCAATCAAGTTGAGCGTTTTTGCTCAAGAAACCCAAAAGTTACACCGTTTTTCGTGGGAATGTCTTTTGGGGTCCTGAAGTCTCCTTTGGAGAGATGGTCCCTTTGTAAAACGTAATTGTCTTGCACAATGTTTCAGTGTGAGTCAAACATGTTTTACTTTAGGTCACCATGGAGACCAATGACTGCTGGTCAGAGCTGCTTCACTGACAGACTGACACTCAGGGTCATGGAATTCTCCCAGGATTCATAGCTGATCAGCATCTTTTTTGTTCAAATGTTGAAGCGTTATGTAAGGAACCAGGGATGGGCAGTAGCAGTCATCCCACCACAGTTTCCACAAGAAATGCTTAGTTTAGTTCCTTTGATCTTTGCTTTTTAAATCTGTTTTTATTAATGTTCTTATTATATTGCTTTTAATCTATATTTATTTTGTACAGTACCCTGAGTGGCCTCAGACTGCACTGTTGTAGATTTAGTTAACCTTTTCAGTTTTAGACTCTACAGTCATGTATTACGCATCACATAAACTGAAGAGGTAGTCCACCATCTGCAATGCAAATAAAATATGCAGGTCACATGACTGCTGCAACCTTTTTAGTAGTGGAGCATTCCATTAAGGTGCTCTGGTCAGTTGTACTCTGGACATCTGAAGATGTCTACGTGCTGCATACTATGTGCTGCATTTTGACAGCATCGTGGCAGTTGAATTGGCAGCTAAAAATCCAGCTAGAAGCTCTTGATTCTACAGGCTCATTTGACCATGTCTGACTAGAATTTAGTACAGTGATGGTTGACGTGTTCATAGGATCATGAAGATATGGATTTGATTTAGTGTGCTGCCATAGCTTGAATTGCATTTTGCCTTTGGCTTGAATCTAAGTTCTAATCAGGTTTGGATCCGGGTTATGGTTATGATTGAGCTTGGATCAAATGAATTAGGTTTGTGGTTTCTGGCTACTTCATGTTTGCATCTGGTTTGGTTTGAATTTGGATCTGGTCTTTGATTAAGTTCTAATTTGGATTAGATGTGAATCAGAGGGGGATCAGGTTTAATTTTAGGTTTTGCATGTGGCTTCGAGGATCAGCTTTTAGGTGGACTGTTAGAAGGTCCACCTAACAAAGGAACGTCCAGATACTCGATAAGTCGGGTCCAGTTTTTAGTGACCATATGATCACTGGAGCAGTCTTCTGGCTGAGTAGAAAACAAACTAAGCCTGCAACAGAACTAGAGTCCTAAAAACACGAGCAGTAACACAGCACACTTATGGATCAGCAGTGTTAGCATTGATTAGTACTGATGATTTGCCGATAGCGGGAAAAAAACGACACATGAAGACACCCTCCACAGAAAAATTCTGCAGACTGGTTCTGTTTCTGGATCTGGTATACGATCTGGACCTGGCTAACGAGCTTGGAGATAGACCTGGTTTAGGGTGTGTCATATCTAGATCGTTGAGATCTAGGTTCAACTGGTCTCCCTGCAGATTCTGCAGTCTGACTCACTAACCGGATTAAAGGATCAGAATTTTGGGTCTGAAATGTCCAGATTCTGAAAACAGAACCGGACCGCCCCGTGGACGGGCGATGTTTTTCCTGCAGAACCTTTGAGCTTTGATTCCAGCTTGCTCTTCATCATCCTCCTCTGCTTGAATCCAAATCAGATTACATCAGATTGTCTCGCAGCACTAATCCCTCTGCCCTCCGTTACCACGACAACCATTCACCTGACAGCTGGATGGGGTCAGCAGATGGGCGTGGTGACATCATCAGACAGAGACGAATGGGGCTGGAATCTGAAGCTTCCTCAGATTTACTGGTTTTAACTGATCAGTTTTATTCTGATCAGCGGCCGTCTGCAGCTGCCTGTAGAAGCTTTTCTGTGAAATAAACCCAGACACAGCTGTAAAGTCCACCACTGGGAGCTGGGCTGTAAATGCCACAGGTTTCGCCATCTCTGACATCATCAGTGTTAATGGTAACCTTGTAATCAAATGTGACATGTTGTGTCCCAGGTGAATCACCATGACAACAGAGCCTGCTGAGGTCCAGCCTGCAGAGGCGGAGTCTCTCCCTGAAGCCGCCGCTCACTCCACCCCAAAACAGGTGAGAACACAAACGCATGATCAGTGGCACGACTGCAGCTGCCAACAGTGACATCACTTCCTGTGTCGTTAGGGAGGGGAGGGTGTGCCGCCCCAGAGCCAGGCTCAGAGCTCATTGGCCGACGACTCGAGCAGCCAATTGTCTTCCAGCAGTCGCATCATCCGCTCTCCTGCCAGAAACCCACTGAGCTTTAGGACCATGCAGGCCAGAGTGACCCTGCTGGACGGGTCGCTTTTCACCTGCACTGTGGAGGTGAGGCGCGTGGGAGTGTAAGGTTGGAGGGGGAGATATGAAAAAAAAAAAAGAGCTGAAACATGGAGTTTTATGCCGTGCTAACTGAGTTAATGTCCAGGAGGGGGACTGATGCATATCTGTGTCACACCTGGACCTCAGGAGCTAAACTTTTTGATTGAATTGAAGGATGACTCGGCTGAAATAGTAGAAACGGTGGATTCAGTGGGCTGACGCTGGTTAACAGTTTCTTCCTCCTCAGAAACGAGCTCGAGGTCATCAGCTCTTTGAGAAGGTTTGTGAACACGCCAACCTTCTGGAGAAAGATTACTTCGGTCTCACCTTCAGAGATGTTGACAACAACAAGGTACCCGACCATCCACCTGTCTGTGTGCTCAACTGTCCGTCTGTCCACCTGCCTGTGTCTCTGACGCTGGCCTTTCCTTTGCAGAACTGGTTGGATCCAATGAAGGAGATGAAGAAGCAGGTCAGAGGTAAGTCATGTTCTGTTTTGGTGAATCATGGCCAGCTCAGGTAGGTTCAGTGGACTGCTTCTGTGCTCCTTCAGGTGTTCCCTGGAACTTCTCCTTCAATGTGAAGTTTTACCCTCCGGACCCCGCCCAGTTGTCTGAGGACATCACCAGGTGGGTTAGATACCCCGATTAGATCACAACTCAGTGCTGGTTGATGCTCACGGTTCCCCAGGTGAGAAAGGTGATGTCTTCCTGTCTGTCTGCAGGTACTTCCTGTGTCTCCAGCTCAGACAGGATATAGTTTCTGGACGTCTTCCTTGTTCGTTTGCAACTCACACGGTCCTCGGCTCCTATACAGCACAGTCAGAGCTCGGAGACTACGATCCTGGTACTGAAAAATATCCCTCTGTCCCCAAACACCCTGCTGCTCTCAAATAAATTGCTACCTGGAAATATCCCCATGACCTCCCCTAAAATACCTCCCCTGTCTCCTGTCTGTCTGACCGTCTGCCTGTCTGTCTGTCTGTCTGTCTGTCTGTCTCTGGTATTTTCCAGATGAGTGTGGTCCAGACTATGTGAGTGAATTGTCTTTTGCTCCGAACCAAACTAAAGAGATGGAGGAGAAGATCATGGAGATGCACAGAACTTACAGGTTTTCTGTCGTCATTTGCTCCGCGTAAACTGTGTCCGTGTCCTGGCGAGACGCCGCGGCTTTAACGCGTCTTCCTGTCATTTAGAGGGATGACACCAGCGGAAGCAGAGATGCACTTCCTGGAAAATGTGAAGAAACTTTCCATGTACGGGGTGGACCTCCACCATGCAAAGGTAAAGACTCTGTGACTGTAAAGGAGCCAGCTGCAGGGACCAGGCCTGGTTACAAATCTGTACACGTGTCCATGACCAAACGTGACACGTTATCTCCCTGTTCCTGTCCTGAAGTCTGCTCCTGCAGTAACGATTGTTATTGTTAATGACTGTTGTTTTTACAGCATCATTTAGGGATCAGGATGTGTCCTGAAACAATTCTAAAAAAATTACAACTGGAAAAAATAAAAAAATAAATACGACATGTAGGACACAGATGTTTTAGGGAAGCGCGGACCTGAACCTCCACTCTGGTTTGGCTAAATCCTGACTCTGGTCCGAGCTTTGGTTCAGACACGAATCAGCTGCTGTAAAATCCTTTCTGTCCTTCAGCAGGTTTCAGTTTTTAATTTTTAAACTAATGAATAAATAATATTGATAAATTAGCTAATGCTAATATTCCTATTTGAATTCAGTTATATGATATTTTATCGGTCTGCTCTGAATGGACTTTTGTTGCTGTCTGCTCAGTCTAATTTGTTTTGTTCTAGTCTCAGGGTTATTCAACGAGCCATTGTCATAAATCTTTCATTGCTGACTGTGTTGGTTGAAGTGTTCAAAGCTTCGGTCTCTGATGTCTCAGCTGCTGTGCTCATTAGCATGCTCGGTGCATGCAGTAATTTGACCTGCAGGCTCCTCTGCAGTGAATCCGGCGTTTCAAGCTTAAAGCAGCTGAATCCACGAGTTCAGCATCCCCTCCACCAGTTCAGAGAACAGTGACGTTGTGACTGGTGGTTTATTTCTGTACGCTTAAACTGATATAAACAGCTCTATGTCAACACGCGCCCTGAAATGAACGGGCTTTCAGCGCCACTCATGTTTCCTATTCCCAGCTGTCCGATGAATCGCCAATACATGACCCACTTCCTGTCATGATCAATGCTGTGTATATGCGCGTTACTGGGAGATGGTACTGATTTTTCCATGACTGCTGTTCCATGTTGCTTTGGTATGTTAAAAAAAAAAAAGAGCAGTTTTATTTGAATTCATCTTTATCAGATCTTCATCAGCTGCACAGTGAGAGTCCTCAGAGACCTGATCATTCTGATCAATCACACCACGCATCAGCATGTTGGGAGGATTAATCAGGGCTTAAACAGTTGGAGACCCCACCTACGGTGACCATCTGTGGGTAGTGACTGAAAGGACGAGATAGAGGGAGACGTTCAGTCATCCAGGAGAGACTCAGAGTAGAGGTGCTGCTCCTCCACACTGAGGGGAACAGTTGAGGTGGTTCAGGCATCTGGTCAGGAGACCTGCCCCATGTCTTCCTCAGAAGATCTTTCAGACATGTCCAACCAGGGGGAGGCCCAGGACTTGCTGGAGAGAATCATATTTCTCAGCTATTTCTCAGTGTGCACCTTTAGGTGATGGGGAGAAGGAGGCCTGGACCTCTCTGCTTAGGCTGCGACCCCCCATGACATGGATAAGAGAATGTGCTGGACAGATGTGTGTTATTAGCTTAAACACACTGGGTCTCATTCATGAAATCTTCATGAATCTGAGAGTAGATTTGTACATGAATCACCTGTTTTACTGAAATTCTACTCCAGATTCGTGAACCCTGCATATTTCTGTGCTAACGTGTGTTAGTTAGTGAATTCCCACTGATCCCAGAGGGGGAACACGCTCACCAAGTTTATTGTCATGAACCCCGCCCAGGAACCACCACATAAGGAATGCAGACTACTGGGTGAGTCATGTGATCTCAAAACCTTCGGCTAAAGCCGTAATCGAACAAGTCCAGCTGAGGAGGCAGCGCTAGCAAGTACTTTTGAAAGTGCTCCCCGTGAGACCTGAGATTGTGGGGAAAAAACAAAACAAATCAGACCACGGCTCTTCTGTCCCCTGTGAGACCAGGACTTTATGCAGATATTTAATCCCCTCCCTTCCGTCCAATAGAGTATTCAAGAGGTGAAGTGAAAGTGGTCTGACATGATTTTGGATGAATGAAAGAAAGACAACTGCAGTGCTTCTATTGTCCTAAAAACCTCTAACAGAAATCCACCAATGCTTCATGACACCATCGGTGCGCTCTAGAAAGGCCAGAGTTGCTGAGTGGGTGTCTGTCAGCTGATCAAGCCCATTTAATCAACCCACTTACACTGCAAATACATTTCAAATGTATTACCACGTGGTGTAAAAGTCTGCATATTGTGAGAGTAACATTCCACATAAGGCTTGTAAAGTCTGAGGCTAACTAGGCCGCAGCAGATTTTGTTCATAACTATGAAAAACTTTGGAACTTACTAACATTTTCATGAATGCTAAAACGCTCTGCTCACCGTTCATGAATGAAGGCCACTGTGTTTGTCTGTGACTGCGACTTTGAAGCTCAGATGACATTTTATGGTAAATTAATGTGCTTTTCCTTGATATCCTATATGTAGTGTGTGTGATGGCATGCGATCGCTATTGAAAGCTCCTAAAACTCCAGTGAAATCCAGATGTTAGCATCTTCATTTTTCTGCTGTGATGTAAAGTTACTGATTAGTTTGTAGGTTTGAGAGCTCTGCTGATATAATTCTTTTTTTTCCTCACCTGTGTCTGGGTCGTACTTACCTGTGTGTACATGATCGTGTGATTGTTGTGGAACATTCTGATATCTGTTTTATTATGTGTATAGACCAACCTGAGCTGTGTCTGTTAGCATTGTTAGCTCTGCAGCCTGAGTTAATGTCCACATTTAGACGAGTTCTTCTTCTCTTTGTCTCTTGTTTTGTCTGTCCGTCTGTCTGTCTGAATGGAGTAGATGGTAGGAAGCCGCTCTGATTGCTTGTCTGCAGCTAAATCAGAGGTAAGCTGTTTCCTCTGTGTGCAGGTGTGTTGTATGTGTTCGTGATGGAGTTGGTCTCTGACTAACTACGTTTCCCAGAATCCTCCTCTGCACCATGACTCTGACTGTAGTGTTTTTATTCACCTGCTTCTTTCGATGCTTTAAAAGCTTTAATCCTATAGACACAATTCCATCACCAAGCAGCCAAAGTGACTTGGATTTATTAACCGGCTGTTGATTCTGGCTGTGAAGATTCCAGTGAGGTGCTAACTGGTGGTGAATTTGGAAATGGCCTGACCCTGGTCGGATATAAAGTGACAAATTACATAACTAGGTAGGGCTAATTAATACTGCCTCAAAATACTGCTGCCTTACAGAAAAGATAGGATTGCCCTGATGAAATGGAGAAAAGTAATTTTACTGAAACAATACATTTAGCCTAACCGCTAACGCCATCCATCAATGCGCTCTCCATACGTCTATAAAGCACAATCATGTAGCCTAAATCAAGCTTGGGAACTGCCAAAGTGAAATAAGTCTGTAACAACTGTTTAAGTAACAACTGTTATTTTAAACATCAACCTACCAGGATCGTCTCACTCTCTTCTTTTTTCTCTTTTTCGCCCTGCCTCTTGATGCATTCATGGCCATGACAAAAAAAAGGGCTTAAACCAATTCAACTAACACTATGGTGATGATGATGTTTTATGAACCTGAGTGATGCTCTACAGTGCGTGGGCCACGTGTGTGGAGCGCCAGCACTGCACACTTTCATAAACACAGACAGACAGACCTCCCCTTTCTAACACAACCTGACACCCAGGTGAGACCTCAGCAGGAAGGGCACACACTCGCTGAGGAAACACCTGCAAATGCACAATAAAAACTGCCACAAATCATGTGTATTAACTGTTCCGTTTTTGTTGGTGAGCTCTGGCCTGTTGCAGAAACCGCTACTACTCCACATTGTACATCAGCAAAAATGGACACAGTCCCATATTCACTTATTAACACAGTCAGAAACGTCAAACGTTTCCCTTCGATTCATGATTTTCAGCCCAAAAGATGCCATTGCTGCAAGCACATGCGTGTGTGTGTGTGCGGGGGAGGGACTGAGACTATGAGGACCCAAATTTGACTATGATGGGCTGCCATAGTCTCGTCAATGTATGGGAAACACTGACTTATTTTCTCTGCTCTTGAAGTCTGTCAAGAAGTCCTCTAATTGGGAGAAGAAATGCCACCACTTTGTCTTTGATTCAAGTCTTTGAGGATTTCACCAGCTCCCACAGCCCAGTAACATTTCCACATGAGAGGGTCCATCTAACAATCTTCTCCAAAAACTATGTTACACAACAGGAAAATCAATCTCAAGTCAAAATAAATAGTGAGATGGGATTTATGGAGTGATTAGGTTTTAACTATATGAATGCAAACAGATATGAAGATTTATACACGTTGTTCTGCTGAGAATGTTCCAGATGTGAACTTGGTTCAGCACAGTGTTACATCACAATTCTTAACACTGTGTTGGAGGTTTAACATTTGGTCATGTGACCACAGCTGATGTGTGATCAATGGTTCCCCTGGTCAGGCTTGACCTGAACACGTCTGACCCCACTGTAGTGGACTCTGAGCAGGGTTTGGACCTGTGTGTGTGTGTGGATCTGTGATCTGGTCTGAGTGTTGGTAGAATACCTAAAATACTAATCATCCAGAATACTAAAAAATGCTGAACGTGTCGCTTTGACAGGACCTCCTCACTCACAAATGTTCGTATGTGTGTGTGTAGGACTCTGAGGGCGTGGCTATCATGCTGGGCGTGTGCAGTAGTGGCCTTCTCGTCTACAGAGACAGACTGAGGATCAACAGATTCTCGTGGCCAAAGATCTTGAAGATATCTTACAAGAGGAACAATTTCTACATCAAGATCCGACCGGGAGAGGTGAGAACATGCATTGAGCACCACAGAAGAAGAGTGCCAAAGCATGGTCAGAGTTAAACGTAAGAGTGCGGTCCTGCTATCAATTCCTGGCTTATACTTGACTTCTGGCCAAGGCTTGACTCCTGATCGAGGCTCAAATCCTGGCCTGGATAAAAGTTCTGACCTGCACTCAAGTCTCTTCTCACTTTATTTGTATAGCACCAATTATCAGCAAAAGTTACTTTACACAGAAAGGTTCAGTTCAGTCCAGTTAAGGACAATCCAATTCAGTCCCATTCATTATTTTGTTTTATCCAATTTAGTCCAGATAATCCAATAATATATATATTATTGGATAATAATATATAATAATATATAATAATAATAATAATCCAAGGTAATGTCAGGTGGGTAAATAAAGATATTATCTCCAAGGCACCCAAGAGAATCATTAAATCCCGAGGGAGCACGAGCTGACAATGGAGAGGGAAAAACCTCCGTCAGAACCAGACTTGGGAATGGGAAATGTCTATCTGGACCAATAGGGGGACTCCTGGCCTGAGGCTGTGTCCTGGCTCACAGTTGAGTCCTGGTCTGGGTCTTTGCTGAATGCCCCCTTCCCACTGTCCTCTTTTCTGTCACCGTAACAATGGAGAGGAAAAAACCTCTGTCAGAACCAGACTTGGGAATGGCAAACATCTATCTGGACCAATAGGGGGACTCCTGACCTGGGCTTGAGTCCTGGCCTGAACCTGAGTCCTGGCTCACAGTTGAGTCCTGGTTTGGGTCTTTGCTGAATGGCCCCGTCCCACTGTCCTCTTTTCTGTCACTGTAAAGAGGGCCACTCTCAGATAACCGTCTAAGAAGAAGATTTTGTCTCTCTGTTCCCAGTTTGACCAATTTGAGTCCATTATTGGTTTTAAGCTGCTGAACCACAGAGCAGCGAAGAGACTCTGGAAGGTCTGTGTGGAGCATCACTCCTTCTTCAGGTCAGTGTTGGATGGAGTGTCCCATTGGTGATGTTGTTCAGTGGTTAACACCTGTCTTTCCTGTCTTTTTCAGACTGGTGTCTCCAGAGGAACCTCCAAAGAAGTTCCTGTCTCTGGGTTCAAAGTTTCGCTACAGTGGTCGCACTCAGATCCAGAGTCGCAGAGCCAGCTCTCAGATCTCCAGACCTGCGCCAAATTTTCCACGTTGCATCAGCAAGAGGAACATTCTTAGTCGCAGTCTGGATGGAGGTACTTGTACATATTACGTTGGTCCTGGTCTAATGAGTACTCTCAGTAGTAACTCTTTGTTCTGTTCCTTTAGGTATAAGCCTTATACTTTGTTTTAGTTCCTGGATTATGGTTACCAGGATTAATAGTACTTGTCATGGTTGAACGAGTTCAGTTGTATTGATCCTGGTAGCCATCGTTTAGGTACTATCATAGTTCTGGTCTTAGCTATAGTACTAGGTGTAGTAGCAGCCTTCTGGAACAGGTTTGAAGTCCAGTTCTGTGTCATACTTGTTGGTAAACTACGTATTTGAAGGACTGGTTTCAGTGGTACTAGCAGGGATATATCTGACTGGTCTGTTCACTTTTGTACTTGTTGATGTTCCATTGTGATTGGTCCTCAGCCTCCAGGGCCACACCCAACTCTTCTCTGAATGGCTCTCCAGCCATCACAGCGGCCCTCAAAGCCAACAGTGATGCACTTTCAGGTAGTCGTCAGTACTGCAGAGACCCTTCTGCCGCCTGTAGGGGTACGGTGGTACTGCTTCAGTTCTACAGTGGTACCACAGCTCTGTGGCTGCTCACGGTTCACAGCTTCACTCAGCTTGTTGAAGAATGCTGCGTCCTGATTGGCTGTGCTTTTTTTCAGACCCCTTTCTTCTGTCCTGTCAGCTGTTGTTTGTTGGGATGCAGTCACATGTCAGACGTGTGTTCTGTCATCAACAGATTTCGAAGATTTACACTTGACAGAGTCACATGTGAAGAAGGTGGTTTACTGGAGTGTTCATGGTCACTGATGAACAAACACAAATTCTAAACATTAACCAGAATTGAAGCCTTTCTACGTCACCATCAGCTGAAACTGTAGAAGAGCTGATGCAGATGTGACATATTTCTAATAAGG
Source organism: Arrhamphus sclerolepis (assembly GCA_037176975.1). Taxonomy (NCBI): domain Eukaryota; kingdom Metazoa; phylum Chordata; class Actinopteri; order Beloniformes; family Hemiramphidae; genus Arrhamphus; species Arrhamphus sclerolepis. Next base: position 13,136 of record JBAMYA010054756.1, on the reverse strand, counting down.
TTGCAGATGACTGCAGGTAATTTTCCTATGACGTTTCTTTGCAGACAGAAGCCAAGATATTTCATTTATTTTTCTCATAAAAAAATAGAAAAACAAAATATAATAGGCTAACTTAGCAACTACTGTCACAAATCTAACTTAGCAATTACTGCCACTAAGTTAATTTAGCAAACACTGTCACTAAGCTAACTTAGTGGATACTGTTGCTAGGCAAACTTAGTGAATACTGTTGCTAAACTAATGTGGTGTATACTGTTGCTAAGCTAACTTGGTGAATCCTGTCACTAAGCTAACTTAACTGTTCCTTAGGTAACTTATTGAATACTGTCACTGAGCTAACTTAGCAACTACTGTCAAAAAATCTAAATTGGCAACAAATGTCACGAAGCTAATTTAGTGACTACTGTTGCTAAGCTAATTTAATGACTACTATCGCTAAGCTTATTTGGTGTATACTGTCGCTAAGCTAACTTGGTAAATACTGTCATGCTAATTTACTACTGTTGCTAAGCTAACTTATTGAATACTGTCACTAAGCAAACTTAGCAACTACTGTCAACAAAGCTAACTTAGCAACAATTGTCACAGCCATTCTGTCACTTATCTAACTTAGTGACTGCTGTCACTAACCTAAATTACTACTGTTAGTAAGATAACTTAGCAAATACTGTCACTAAGCTAACTTAGCACTGACTGTCACTAAGCTAACTAAGCTATTCTGTCACTTATCTTAGTGAGTAGTGTCACAAAGCTAACTAAGCAACAACTGTCACGAAGATAACTTAGTAACGAGTGCCGTTAAGCTAACTTAGCAACTACTGTCACAAAGCTAATTTTACAACTACTGTTACTTATTTAAATAAGCATTTATTATTAAGCTAACTTTGCAATGGATAACACAACTCAAGTTGCTGATTACTGAAACTAAGCTCACATACCAACTGCACTTTGTATCTAACTTAGGTTAGTGTCTGTTTTACTGTCACTAAGCTAACTTAATAGTAAATCTCACTAAGCCAATTTATTTATGACTCCCTTTAGGCTAACTTGCTGATTACTTTCACTGAGGTTGTGTCTGAAACCACCCCTAAGTAACTAGAAATGAAAATTGTTAAATTCTTTGTAGTACACTCAATATATCCCATAGTACATCATGAATATGAGTGAATAACCGATCGTCTCAACTCAAGCATCCGTACCGTCACACACTGCGCGCAAGTGCGGGTGGGGGTAGCAGACGGACATGGACTGAGATCAATTATTGACGTATAAATGCCGTTGCAGTTTAACTTTGATGGCAGGGTGAAGTTGATTTTATTATGTTTAAAATACTGAATGTTTGTTAACTCACAGCTGTATGACAACTACACACTGAAGCTTATTGTTGCTGATGTGAAAACCAGATTGCTATGATGTAGGGAGGAGGTGTAGTCTGACAGTAGTCTGATTATTTTTTGCAATTTAAGGAAATAAGTTTATTTCTGTTGCTAATGTAATGTTATCTTAACTTCCAAACTACCATCATCTTATTACAGCAGAAGCATGTCTCAGTCATCTCTGCCTCATAATTCTTCTTCTTTCTAATCTAAATCATTTGAATGATTGTCAGACTAGAAAACAAAGAAAAGATTTTTTTTTTCTATTACACTTTCAGAAAGCTGGAAAAGCAACATATATTACAGACGCCATCAGTGTCCTTTTGATTTTTATCAAGGGCATAATGTATGAATAAGAATATGCAGAAATTATAAATATGTTTACCTGGCAGCTGTCATTTGTTTAATTTATGTTACAGCAAGACACAATTTTAACAAAATTACCACTGTAATCTCTGAAAATTCATTCAGCTGATGAACTCACTACGTATTTCTCCATATACGCGTAGAGACTGTGCACCAGTACGATAATACGATGTGAAATAAAAAAGAAACGGTGTGTAGTGACTAGGAGTGATTTTAGACACACCTGCTATTAGGCTATCTTATCTGCTACTGTCACGAAACCACTTTATCGGTTACTGCCAGCACTGTCAGCTTCTGAGGCTCTGTTAGCACGGCTTATGCGTTGGTCAACAAACCGTATGACCCTAACTGGTCATGGTTTGGAACTGGTTCTTGGCCATGTAGTCCTGGCTGCAGTGCATGTGCCCCTAGTTTGATTGGCTGAGAGTTTCCTTGGCAACAAGCAGTTGTGATGCTTCGCTGCTCATGAGGACAAAATGGCTGAGCACCGTAGCGGTCACTATTCTAATCTTTGCTGGCTGCTATGTTTACCGTCTGTATGAGTGACATCATTGTAGTGACATCACATGTGTTTGTGTGTCTCTGCGTAGATATGGGCTCAGGGCTGTATGGAGCTTCTAAGGGCATTGCCGTCAGTGACCTCATCACCACCGTAACGCCTGAGAGGAGGACAGAGGAGAAGAGGGAGGAGCCAGGTAAGAGACTACCAATCAGCTGTGGAGGATTCTTTAGTAAGGTGTGCAATAAAGCTTCTTTTGATTGGTAGTTGGGATAAAAAAACAAAACAAAAAACTGCACTTACAGAAATGAATACAATGATTTCAGTGTCATTATTTCAGTTGTATTTTCGTGGGGCCAACTTACAGCAAAGGCTTCATCATTGTTGATGTGTGAAATAGTGCCGTTAAGTGAGGCAGGGGACAATGTTTTTTTTTTTGGTTTTTTAGCTAATAGTAGGGATAGAAGACCAAGAGAGCTAGAAAACACTTCCTAAAAGTATAAAAATATCTGCATTAACATAAAGAAACACATTAGTTATTTCTGAGCAGCATTTGGATACAATGGGAAGGAAAAGCTTCTTTTCGGTAGCCTCAGTCAGAGACAGAGTTTCTTCTCCCTGAATCTTTGAATAACATCCCAGGAAGGAATGATGAAGATGAATTTGAAGGGAGTTCTGAACGGCCCCAGTGTTATAAAATAAGAAGTTAATCCTCATACGTCTTTCTCACGATTCTCTTCTACCCTCTCTGGGACAAAGAGAAGGTAGAAGAGAATCCCACCTCATACCCTGCTACCTTTGGTCTGTATCTCCTAGTAGACGAGGTGCTGGTGGTGGAGGAAGTGCAGCAGGCAGACCACGAGGAGGTGCAGCAGCTGATGGAGGAGGAAGAGGAGATCAAAACCACAGACGTTTCTCTACAGAGTCCTCCAACTCTTCAGAAACATGACACCAGAGTAAAGGCTGATTTATACTTCTGTGTCAAGGCTGTGCTGTAGCTGTGCTGTGGGTGTGACCCCTACGCTGTAGGCTACGGGGTAGTCTGATGTACACCTCTCTAAATGTGACTGCACGGCATCTGTCTCATCTTCCCACCTGTCCACCAATACAGCTGTCACACCAGTCTCATGTGTTTGTCTCCATGTTCTCATCTAAAGCATCAGTGTTCTTACTGATTTAATAATATATAATAATGTGGTTGTTCCACTTCCTGTTTTGTTCTTGTTTTTTTTTTTCTTCATATATATTCTTCATATGACTTAATATGTGTTTATTTGTTTTTCTGGTTGTTTGTGTGTTCAGACTGAGCTGACTGACACTGCCGTGGATGGAGACCTGACAGCCACCGAGGTACAGATACACCATCACACAGCTCATTCTTCAGCTGTACAAATACTATTTCACTTTAACTCAACTGCCTTTATTTTTCCGACAGTCTGATCAGGATGAAGACTTGAAAACTCAGGTAAGTCTTCTGTTTGTCCCTCTGCATTGCATGCTGGGAGTTGGTGCTGAGTGTTTGAAGGTGGAGGGTTTGTATGCAGAGCCATTGAGTCAGTTTAGATTCTTTACTTTTGGTTGTTGGTTATTTGGTCATTTATTTATGGTTATTTATTGTTGATCATTTGGTCATATAGTGGGTATTTTTTTCTTTTCTACAGTTTTTAATATTTTACTTGGGAGAAAACAAGAATAAGTCCTGGTTTGGCTGTATCACCTGTATTCTGGCTGTGGTTGCTGGCTTCTGGCCTGTCCTCAGGTCTAAATTCAAGGTCCGAGCCTGCTCTACTACCTGTAACCCAGAGGCTTGGGTAGTGGTCAAGAATTGAAAGGGCATCTTCAATGCTCCATCTCTCCTAGAGGATATTATTAAACTGGACAGTGTTGTCCTTAGGGAGGTTTTGGATGCACAACCATCCATCTATTGCCCAGGCTTCTCCTTTAGAGCCATTGAGAGGCCTCTCTAGTGCTACCTGACCAGACAGGTTGGCGGTAGCAGAAAGCCGGAAAGCCAATGTCTGTGTCAATCCCCTACACCCTAAAGTAGTTTGGTTTTATTAAAGAAAGAGTGCTGTTTTCCTTCCTGTTGTTCTTTCATGATCTGTGTCTTCAATTCAGGAGACGATGGGGAGTCCTGAGGAGGTTCAGAAACCGCAGAGCACCATCAGCGCTCTCCGGCGTTCCTTCTTAGAGGGAGGAGAACCAGGAGGAGGAATGACAGAGTGGGACAGGCGTCTGGCCTCCTCACCCCTCCATCGAGTTGATGACTACCCAATGATCGAACCTCTGGAGCCAGAACAGGTAAGATGATCAGGGAACGAACAACACGTGATCCTGAGCGGATGGTACAAGTGTCACCAGTGTCTCTGGATGACTCCATGGACAGGATGCATCTCCCCCAGTAGATCCCAGTCTTGTCTTTGGTCATAGCTCCTGCAGGTGTGTACAGGTGTTGGAACAGGTGTTAGAACGGAGAAACATATGTTCTCCAGGAGCTGAAGGTCAAATTCTCCATGAAAGTGACATCACCGATGTTCAGGTCAAAGAAATATTGATCAGTATGATGAAAAAAAATGAAACACTGAACTGATCAGTTTATGTTGACCTACCGGACCTCTTTGCAATACCTCAACAGTCTTTACCCTGGGACCCTGGTAAGTCCTCAGTAGAAACCCAGTAGACATTTAGAAATTACTGATTGAGCCTCAATAGAGCCTCATGTAAATGAGTTGAGCCTGTGACTCAATGGAACTTCAATGGACACCTGGATAGAAGGTCAGCAGAACTTCAGTAGAGCTTTGTAAGAGATTCCATAAACTGTTTGTGTTAAATTTAGAAGAATTTCAGGAGAACCTCTTTCAAACGTATCTGTAGTCTTTGTTGGACCTACAGTAAATAGAAACCCAGCCGAACCTCAAAAGACTCGTAGGAGAAGCCTAGTGGGTCTTCAACCTCAATAGAACCACAGTAGATTTTTATTGGAGGCAGATCATCAATAGAAGCTTTATGAAAACTCAAAACTTTTTATAGAACGTAAAAAAGATCTCAGTGGACTCTAACAGAACTTCAAAACGTCACTAGAACCTCAGCAGAATATTAGTATCCCCCAGTAGAACTTCAACCAATTAACCCCAGATGGTTCTCAGATGTGCAATGATTTGCACCCCCTTTAAAGGGGGCTTCCGTTTTGAAATGGTGATTAGAAACCCTCCGTGATCTTAGTAGAACTTGAGGAGAACCTGAGTAGAACTTTAGGAGAACCTCATTAGAGCTCCAGATGAAGAGTTTCAGTAAATGCTTGTTTTGTTTAACTAAGTGCTCAGCTGTTTCCTGATTGATTAACTGTCAGTCTGTGTGTGTGTGTGTGTGTGTATGTGTGTGCGTGCGCACGTGTGTGTCTCTAACATTACTCAACTGTGTGCTCCAGGAGGGCGGGGCTTTGAATAACCAGGCTCCGCAAGAGCCAATCAGAGAAAATCGCTACATGGAAGGGCAGAGCTATGACACAATCTCTGGTACAGTCTTGATAACGACCATTGGAGATGATGTTGCCATGGTGACGGGGGGTCAGCAGGTCCGAATTATCCCAGTCTCGTCCATTGAGGATGTCATCCCAGGAGGACCATTGATCACCGTTGGTGAGGTGAGAACTCCGACCTCACCATCGGAGCAGCCAACCACTGAGGACATCTTTGATGAAACCAGCAGAGACAGAGCCAGAACTTTGGACCTCTCTGGGGGTGGAGTCTCTGTGATGTCATCTTTGTCTCCCCTCCGCCTTCCGAAATCCCCGCTGGATGATTTAAGCCCCGCCTCTGGCAGGACCTCACCTTCCATGGCCAGAGTGGTACGCTGATCAGCTGATGGCATGGAAAGAAGCATGTGGAGCGGTCGTCATGACCTGTCAACGACATGTGAAGTTTGACATCACTGAAACAGGAAGTGAGAGCTTTAATCTGAACACTGCAGCTCAGAAAACTTCAGAACCCCAATGGACATGAAACCAGAGACCCAAGAGACCCAATCATTGTTTCAGCAGATGACATGGGACCAGACACCAGAGACCGTAAAGGTGTCTCCGTGTCCCAAACGGCATTGGTTTTGTGTCTGCCGAGCAGGTGGTGCTGTGAGGCTGCAGTGTTCAGTTTTAGCTCTCTTTCGCTTCTCCCGTCATCTTCTCCCAGAAGCCATTTTGTTTCTGCTCCTCTGATCAAAATGGAGCACAGGGAGCGCCAGCTGCTTTCTGTTTGTTTTTTGTTTGTTTTCTTTTTTCACCTGTTTCTTGTTTATAAACTCTGCTCAGTGGGTTTTGATTGGCTGCTGGGAGGAAGGGTTTATTCTATTTTACAGCTCATCACTTCTTATAAATTGACCTTATATTTGATTGGTTATTTGACTTCAAGTGGCTTTTTCACTTTGAGGCTGCTAATTAAAAAAAGACAACATCAACAACAATAAACAGAAAACCTTCAGGCCCCTTTAAAGGAAACAGAGATTACATGGTATGGAAGGAGGGAGCCTCCAGACAGTGTAGGAGGGCGAAGCTTCGGGGACACATTTATTTTAACAAGTGGAGGTTCTTCTTTTGTTGTCTCGTTATCTCTCATGCTTTCTCTATGTTCTGTTTGCATCTCCTGATTGAACAGGTGAAGGAGTTACCTAAATTAGGACTTTTAAAAATTTCCTGTAGCTGACTCCAACAACACTTTCACCAAACGTTAAATTAGGCTTCACACGTGTGACCTGCTGCCCCTGGGATACATCACTGTTTAGTTTTCTCTGGCGGACGTTCAGACTTATTCTGGGTTCTTTGTTCCTGAATCTTCATTTTCACTTCTTCATTAAATTCCTCACATCTTCAGTTTTCTTTTATCTTGTTTTTTCATTCTCGGTTCCTTTTTCTCCATTCGTTCTTGATTGGTGGATTAGCTGTTCCTCAGCACAGGACTGTCGATAATAAGCGTGTTCAACTTCACCTGATGCATGATGAACTTGAAGCAACGCAGGTTCTGAATCCTTTCTGACGTTTCCTGTGTCACATGACATCAAAAAATTCTCTGGACTAAGTCACCAGTAAGGACAGGTGGACCCATTTGCTCTGACTAGTTGACACTTCCATTCTCATTCTCAGATGATCCAGTCTGTCGTCTTTTCTGGTTTCATCTTCAAAAAGAATGTAATGTGTCTTTTTGGCAGCTTATTTCTTACATGTACATGTCAAACGCCTGCTGATCAGGAGCTCTTATGAACCAGGGAGTGTTCAGGATGGTGAAAAACCAGTGAAAGGGAATCTCAGCTCAAAAACACAGTTATTAGTTGTAGCAGAAAGAGGACATTTCTGAGTGTAGCGCAAGAACAAGTTCAAGTTCAAGCTAACTCACTCCCCTTCGCCCTGCAGCTGATCCAAACCCTTCCTCCCCACACACAGCAGAACCCATGTTAGAACCTTAAAACATGGGTTATGGTCTAAGCTGATTGGTCCCTGCACTAACAGGCCCCTCCCACCCTCATCTGCTTTTTGACTTATTTCCTTTTGACTTATTTCCTCTGGCTGCTGACACCGATCCACTTCTGCCTCCTTCACCTGGATGTTCACCTGGATGTTCACCTGGATGTTCACCTGTTGGTCTCTGCTCACCTGCTGCTTGATTTGTTTCTTCTGTGCAGCCCAAACCAACGTTTGATGAGATGTCTCCTGAGTTGACGGCTCTGCTGAAGTCAGCCGGAGAACAGAAAACCTTTACAGAGCACAACCTACTTAAGGTACCGGTGCATCACCTGTGTGTCCACCTGTCTGTCCAACACCTGTCTGTTCATCTTTCCATTGTCCATCACCTTTATGAGTACATTTGTACCCATCTCTTTGTCTTACAGTTCTGTTTTGAGTCTTTGGGTATTTTGGATTGATGTTTGACTTTATCCCAGAGGTATTAAACCATATCATCACCATGGTTACTGTTCAAAGGCCTGGTTATTCTTTACTTTCTCAGCCAGCTATGTTGTCAGATTTCCTGGACTCAGTTGTAAGGAAGAAGAAAAACGGGATTTTTTTCCCCCTGAAGTACTAAAATTACATATTGTTCTTGTAAAGTTGCAAATTTAAAAAAATCTGACTTTTTTTTTTTTTTTTTAAGTAGTTGATGGAAAAGATTTCAACAACAAAAATGTAATCTGTATTGATGAGTAGTGTAGCTCTGGCTCCTCCCACCACTTCATGGTCATGTCTTCCTGTTTCAGACTTCAGAGAAAGTGGAGACTGTCTTCCTGCTGACAGATTCATGTGACCAGGACCAGCTAGTCGGGGAGCAGCCTCAGGTAGCAACAAGTCTAGTGGGCCCGCCCCCCACCAACCCCCCACCCCCTCCACCAGGAGATGAAGGAAAACATGCTGATGAAGTCATAGAGCCATGGGCCAGTGACTATGATAGTAATAATGCAAATGATGCTAACGTGGGCCGCAGCAGTCCAGCTGGTGAACATGAGGATAGTGACGATGATGTTAGCAACAGTGACTTCAGCAACCAAGCTAGCAGCGATAGCGATGAAGATGCTAGTGAAGCTAGCGAGGATGCTATTAGTGTGTTAGCGCAGACCGCAGTGGAGGAGGTAATGGAGGCGGCAGTCAGACAGGTGGAGACTAACAGCCCCACGTGCTTTGCCCTGGGCTCGAGACCCCAAGCTTACCATGACAGTGAAGACTCGGATGACTCACAGGATGAAGGAGGGTGGAGGTTTGAAGACTCCCCTCCCCCTACTTTACACCATCTTACATCCAGGCACTCAGCTGGTGATACTCTACCATCCACCCCCAGCAAAAATGAAGAAAATGATGATGATGAACCTCTTCAGGAGGTAATAGAGGAAACCACTGAAGTCTGCCCCAGAACCTCCTTACCCAGTTACACCTTTCCAGTCATACCTGTCCCAAAGCCACCTTTTGTCAGTGGTTCGTCCCAAAGTCCCCTGTCCCAGTTCCCCCGATCCAGTAACACCTGTCCCATAACCACCTTTCCCAGAGTCTTTTGCCCATTTCCATGTTTCCCAGGTGCACTTGCCCAGTACCACCTGTCCAAGGGGGATCCTGCCCCCATTACACCTTTCCCAGTCACCTGGCATAGAGCCTTCTGCCCAAGTTACACTTACGCAAGTAATTTCTACCATTGATACACCTGCCGAGAACCTTCTGCCCTAGTGATTCCTTCTCCAGAACCACCTGTCCATGAGCCTCTTGTCTCAGTCTAACCCAGCTCCACTATCCAGAGCTTCCAGTACCTCCTGCCCTGTTGAGCTTGACATAGGGAATATCATGACATAAATGTGTCTGTGAGAGATGTCAGCCAATAAATTCTGTTAAAGTTGCTGTTATTGTTTGTTTGTTTGTTTTGCTTCAGGAGGTCCCAGTGATGAGGAAGACTCTCACATATGAAGCTCCTGGGGTGAGGAAGCCTGTTTGATTTATCAGAACTCAAATTCCTTTCAAGTCATCAAAGGTCAGAGGAGGGTTTGGACCAGTGTTTGTTTTGAGTCTTTATTCACACTTGATTTGTATTTTAGATCCAAGTAGAGCCTCCTGCAGGTCTTCTGCTTAGCTCCCAGACCTTCACTGCAGAGACCTCCAACACCACCACTACCACACACATCACCAAGGTAATGTTTCCAGCATTAGAACTGGTAGAAGCATTAGAAATATTCACACAAGTAAGATGTTCCATCCTTTTCTTGGTGTCTGATTGGCTCTTTCTTTCTCTGGACCTTCCTCAGATGCTGAAAGGAGGAATTTCAGAAACCAGAATTGAGAAGAGAATTGTGATTTCCGGAGACACAGATATCGACCACGACCAGGTAAAGTCCTCATTAATATCTCCGTGACAGCAGCTAGATAGAAAAACAGGCGGAAACACGATGGACTTCACGTGTTCACACCTGGACACACATAGATGGTTGTGTTCACACTAGGACAGACCAGAGCTTGTGCCGTCTGGATCGGACTCTGATCCTCGTGTCATTTTTTGAAGGCGTTGGCGGAGGCACTCAGCGAGGCACGACGGCAGCATCCAGAGCTGTCCGTTACCCGAGTTGTTGTCCACAAAGAAACCGAGGTGTCTCCTGATCATGTGATTGATTAATGACAGGTAACAGGAGGATCAGGCCCCTTCTTCTCAGCTGGCTGCTGATTGGCTGATTGGGGCATGACACTTTTAATACATTATGCTTGCATGGTCTTCCAACCAAGAGGGGCTGTGATTGATTGGAAGTGAATCAGAGGAAACAACGAGGTGTTCTGATTGGATGTTACTACTGAGGACAGGAGACCAAGATGCTTGTTGGTCCTGTGTTTGACAGAAAAAAATCAACACATCAACTAACATGCTAACATGCTGTGCTAACATTGTTGAAGTGTGACATAGTTCTGGGGTTTAAATCAGAGTGTGTGTGCGTGGGGGTGGGGGGGGGGGGGGGGGGGGGGGGGGGGGGGGGGGGGGGGGGGGGGGGGGGGGGGGGGGGGGGGGGAAAGAAGGGGGTGGGGTTCCCCCCCCCCCCCCCCCCCCCCCCCCGCTGGATTCAGGTGTTCTTCACCTGCATGAGCTCAGATTACGTTTTGCATACAGAATCCACTTAAATAAGAAGCTGCTGAGAGCATGCTATGCTATGTTAGCCACACCCCTGGGAGCATGCCCACCCCCTGTGGTGGTCACATTTGGTTTCACTGTGGAAAACTGAGATTTCTGATTGGTCCAACATCAAAGTTGCATCATGGCGGCTTCACAGACGAGCTTCAACCAAGGTTCTTCACATGTCTTTAATCTGAGACTTGATGTCATCTTGCCTTCTCCATCTTTCTGCCTGAGAACCAGAAACGGATCTCTTCAAAAATTAGAAGGCACTTTTCATTCTTTAAAGGCTCCTGGCGAGGAGTGAGGAAGCTGCAGGAGGAACACCAAAGTGATGTCACAGAAATGAAGCTGGTGTTTTAGTGGTCCTCCTCAGGCTTTGGATTCAGAAATTGAAAGATTGGGGTGTAATTCTGGAATGTGACCACCAGATGGGGCCATTATCACCTGTTGCCGGATCAGCATCTGTAAACCTGGATTATTTTAAAATCACTTTGGTTTGGTGCTGCTCATGTCATCTCATTTTATCCAGATGTTCTTAGTTTGAGGTGGTGAACGCAGCAGATGTTGTCCAGTGTTTCCTTTTGTTTCACAGCTGCATCTGTCTGACTTGCAGGACTGAGTCTGCTGCATTCTAGGAGATGAAGTCCAGACCACAGAGCCAAGAAAGATGCTGTTTGATTCAACACCACTGGACTTTACTGGAACATTACCGGAAATTTACTGCAATTGAGGATTCACACACATGCATGCACAAGTAGATGCACATGGACACACACACACACACACACACACACACACACACACACACACACACACACACACACACACACACACACACACACACAGGGGGGTGGGTGGGAGGTTTAAATTAATTAAGTGGTACCCAGACACAAGTTAGATAGTTCTACACCATAGAAAAGTTATACACAAAAGGTGAGACATAAAAGGAGCAACTGTGACCTCATCAACACGTTCCCATAGCAACAGAACTGCATGACCTCACATGAGCTTCTGGTGTATTAAACATCTTCCTAACAAAACCTGGTACTGGTTCAGATGACAGAAAGATCATTCAGGCCATCTTTAATCATGCAAACCATGATGAAACATACACATATAGCACAACAAACAAACAGGAAGAGGCGCAAAGAAAGAATATTTTCACTTCATCTGACACAGGTCCAACACCAAGCGTCTAAAGGTGCGTTTCCTCTAGTGGACGTTCAGGGTAGTTTTTCAGGGGCCGGATCGTTGACGTGTGTGGAACCTTTGTGGGGCGATAAACATTCCTGTTGTAGGACAGATGCTCAGAGCGGCCTTGCTAAACCTCTGGATGGAGGGTGGTAGTGCTGACTTGCTGATTGGGTACGCTGTTTGCCAGGATATGATGTAATTCAGCCGCCTAATGTTCACTTACAAGTTGTCTTTTCTCATTCAGCGCCAACATTATTCATTATACAAACAGCAAATTGAAATGCTACAGTCATCTTTAGTTCCTCTAATATTTTTCACGTCATTTTAGTTTGTTTTTCTTCTATTTTCTTTTTTTTGGCAGTTGAAAAAGAGCAAAAGAGGTTCACTGTCGCCACCATGTGGTTTGGAATGGTAGTTTACATGCAACCAGCCCTGACGCAACAGCTGAATGTGCTGAGGAGGAGGTTGGCCCTGATAGAGGTTCCCTTCTGGCGCGAAACCCCTCTAATAGAAACACACCTTAAGTAAACGCATTGTAAAAAGGCTCAGAAAACCATAACTAGCAACCAGCTTCTGTTATCAGTTTCAGTTATCAATTTAAAGATAAGACAAGAGATTGTAGTGGTATAAGGATGACCGCTCAGAGACAAAGCTAGCAGTGGTAGAATGATAAAAACAGCTTCACTCTCTACAGCCCGACTCTGAATTCAGTCTCACCCTCAGTGTTTTGCCATCAGGAATCAGATTTCAGTGGAAAACTGAAATACTTTGTATGATTGGTAGAACACACAAGTGCAGAACTGCCGAGAGGGACAGTCATACGCACATAGAACATTTTCTTTTCACGAGGCCTTATGAATGAATTTGTATGATTGACAAAATCTAGGTAAATTCAGGAATGATCAAAATAAAAGAAACACCCACAGCTCAGCAACTATACCACATGGTTACATACATTTAATGATATACTCAATTCAACAATACTTTAATCCCTAAAATTACATATGTATATATATATATGTGTGTATATATATATATATATATATATATATATATATGTGTGTGTGTATATATATATATATATAT
>JBAMYA010054743.1:0-30435 GCA_037176975.1 Arrhamphus sclerolepis | reverse complement strand
AGAAAAAGTATTTGTTCAATGACAAAAGTTTGTGTCAATACTTTGTTATATAGCCTTTGTTGGCGATGACAGAGGTCAATCATTTTCTGTAAGTTTTCATGAGAATTTCACACACTGTTGCTGGTATCTTGGCCCAGGATGCTTGGGATAAATACTAAATTGAATTGCTGCTCTAGCTGCTACAAGCTGTTGTGTTTTTTTGGGTAACTTTACTTTAAAAAGTACCATGTTAAATAATACAATTTCACCGCAAAACATTAACGTGATATGATACTTAGTTACTTTTCTTAGCAGGTTCCTATTTAAAGTCCTTTTTTCATTTCTGATTGTAGGTACCTCATTGCAGTTCCATGTGCATTTATGTTGTTATTTTAAACAATATAGTGACACATTATTGAATAAATATTAACATGCTATTTCCAGAAATGTTAGAGACTTAAATTACTTCATGAACTATTTTCAAATAACCTTTAAAATGAACACTTTGGGGTTCAGTGCATATAGTTTAACAAATTGTAATAATTTTATTGATGACCCCACAGAAAAATGTTGGCTCTTAAACTGATGTTGACAGTTTCTCATCCATAGCATCGTCAGCAACATGTTAATTTCCCCTTGCGTGGGAGCTGCAGACGCTCCAAGAAAAATCTAGAAAAAGACTACTTATTTCTTACAGCATTTTCTTATTTGAGAGAAATTAGCAACTGACTGGATTGCAAAACTAGCCCATTACCTTATTTGTAACACTGAAAAAAAAAAGTAATCTGGGTGCTCTAACATGTTACTTTGTAAAACGAGGCATAAATTGAGAAATGTAATGTGTTAAACTCAACACTGGCATCAACTGCTAAAGTTACTGAATTAAAAAAAAAGCAACTGGTTTGTGCTTAAGCACTTGGATATAGAAATGTACAAGTTTAGAAGTGCACAGCAGTCTGTTGCTATAGTTAACGTATTATAATAAACAGTTTCATATGTATACAAGTTACATATCACGTTAATGTTTCTCAGTCATTCAAGTTGCTCATAAATAATTGTGCGAGTCATCTGAATTAAGAAAATAACCACCTTAAGTCCATATTGAACACCTGGTTAATGGAATACATCTCCAGTAGTTTTATCTCAAAATGCAGGTATTACATAGTGGAAACAATGCAAAACGAAGCAATCCACTGACATTAAGTACATTAATATAACTGCGCCTCAGGAGTAGAATAAATAGGAAAATGAGAAGTTTAATGGTGCATTAGTGAGAAGGGAGTCCAAAAGGCCCTGGGCTACGTGTTGAATAAACAACTATTTCAAAAAAGAAGCCTGTCACATACTTCAAATATGAGTGCCAGTCGGCACTATATGTTGGATCTTCAAGACGCAGGCTTTTCACTTTAGCTTGGTTATGACTGGCTGCATAAATATACAGAAAAGGTGAAATCCTTGAGATGACCTTGAAAAATAGGAATTTAAGGGAAACTTCAAAATTTCTTTAAACTGTTTTCTTTCTCTAAATTATTCAACATGTTTATTTCAGTTGGAGTAATTATTCAAAGCTACTCCAACTTCAGACATATCTTTAAGCATGTCTAGTTTTACAGTACTCTTATTTTTCATGCTGCATATCCTCGTGACAGAGTTAATGTATTGATCTGAAGAGCTTTGTATTCCCATAGCACAATGACCTTTGCTTTATAATTGGCTGATGCTGATGCAACAGCTTCGTCATTGTTGAATATACCTAATCAAAGCCTCCTACTCTAAAAATGCAAAAATTAAAACATTCATTAAATAAAACCTTGTTTTAATCTTTTCTCAAATCTTTAATCTAATTTCCAAGCAGCTCAGTCGCAAATGGAAATGAAAATGCTGACAGCATGCAGACAAAAGTCAAAGCGGTCAGTTGATTCAATGACTTGTTTGGTACTTTACTGCATAAAGTTATGGTGCTTGAATGTATTCAGTATGTATTTTGGAAACTTAGAAACTGTGCTATTTCTACATGCATATTTATGGAATGAATTAGACAGTAAATCCAGTAAATGAGCTTCTCAGCTAAAGGTGGCTGTAGTGGGTGGACTTCAAATGGAGGGCCACTGGATCAGTCCCAGCCTGGTCACATGTCCTTGGGCAGGACACTTAAACCCCTTTTTCTCCAGCTCTTAAGGGGTCACAAGCCTTAGTAAATGAGGAGGGTTGACAGAAAAGGCATCTGAAATACCATATCCAAATATGATACATTATAATCTGTGGTGACCCCCGAAAAAGGGAAAGAAAATGCTTTTTGAGTTGCTAAGCTAAAAAGCCTAAACTGTAAATGTCAGTAAAAAGAAAAACATTTTTAATTCTAACTAATTTATTGAAATTTGAGAAACAAACAAAATACCAACCATCGAATCTATATGAAAAGAGGTTCTTAGCGCATATAACATTTCCAGACTAATTTAGCTGTTTTTGTTGCCATGGTTGTAGAGACCACATTTTCATGCAGGTCGGTTTAAACTTGATGGTTAAAATGTAAAAATGCATGAGAAGCAATACAGTTGAATTTTACATGAAGGCTGGATGCTACGCTCCAAATACTACAAATATACTATTTCAGCTCAAACAACTGTGAAAAAAAGAAAGAAAAGGTTCTCATCAGTTTTAGGACAAGGGGATGTTGACCTGGAATGTTGGAACACCTTGATGGTTTGTTTGAATGTTTGCAACTTGAACGTTCATAAGTAGCGCCCTATATGTTGCTGGATTTGTTTTTCATTGTACTGTTTAAAAATCATGCTACTGAAGCCCACGCATGCACTGCCCCCTTAGCTGTGGAGCAGAAACCAAATGAGTAAAGAAGTAGTTTCAGATTTCCTTCTATTTATTTATTTATTGAACTTAATTAACTGTAAATTATAAATCTGGCATTATAATATTGTGTGTGATGTTAGGTGATGCTGGGATGTGATACATTACCTTTGCATCTTTGGCGCTGCTTGATCCGTTCAGTATTTCCAAAAACATGACGATACTTGGACTAATTGTGGTTTTAAACTGATGCGGTGAATTCGGTTCAGAGAAATTCTTCAGGTTCTACAATAATACAGATTTTTTTTAAAAAAAACACAATATTGTCAGCAGACGTATTTGAATCTCAAACTTTGAAATGATTATCAAATTATTTTCCTTTCTACTTCCCTCTGAAAGCCAAAAATGGTCTGCTAGAAAAGTTGTAATAGTGTAGATAATATATTTTTAAACATAACATTGGACTTGCTTATAAGACTGGCTATGAAATATTTTTTTTAACAAAAGGAAAATAGTGATAAATTTGTGTTCACACTGTAGTTTCACTGGTTGGAAACAAGAATCAGACAATACAGAAAAAACAACAATAGTTTATTTTAACCATATTTTGTGTATGAACTACAAACTCTGGTCTCTATAATCAATCTCCATATCTTTTAAATGCCATGAAAGAATGCTTACATGAAAATCAATCTCTTATTCTGTTACAGCATGTTTCTCTATTTTAGCTTTCAGAACAGGTTGTTGGCACATGTAAAATCAAAATTATTATTATTATTTTTTGTCTCTTTTTAATTCTCAAAACATATTTTATATAAATCTACCACTAGATCAGCATTCCCTCTCAGAAAAAAAATAAAATAAAATAAATAAAAAAATAAAATAATGATAATAATAAATAATAAACTCAAAATGTAGGGAAAAAAAAGGATACTGACCAAACATATTTAGATATCTTACATACATGAGACAGACTGACTAAAATGCAACAGATTTACCATTAAAATTTTCAGACAATTTACCTCCAACTAAATATGAACAAAGATGGTTACAGTCTTCAAAATGAAGTGAATAAGACTCGTGATCCACATCTCACCAACAGGAAATCCAACACAGAATAATGACACACATCCAGACCTGCTGATGGTTTACCAATGAGCCAGACTCCATAAAATGGTTATTATGGGTTGACAAGTGTCCAGGTGGTGGGGGAAAAATGAAATAATAAAAAACAAACAAACAAAAAAAACAACAACAACATGACTTGAGGTTTTCTGTTATGGTATTCGGTCTGGCCTCGTATGACCAAGGGACTTCATTCAAAGCAGGAATCCTCACATAGTTGTGTGCTGCACAGTCATGATGAATAAGTAGAGCAACGATTTACCGTCACTCATTCAAAGTCACTGAAGAAATCAGAATTTACTTGTTGAGCTAGAACACACCCAACAGGGGGTGTCCATACTAAATGTAAAACAGCCTTCTGCATTTGGATCTAAATTGATGCCAAACTGATAACTGATCATGTCAAGAAAAATGTAAAAATTAAACTCAGTTGCTAAATTGTACAGTTTTCGGTCAAGCTTCAACTAACAAATGTTCTTTCTAGTTGGTAAAGCAGTGAGGGTATACTTCTCTGTAGATAATGGTCATATGTTATTTGCAAATGTATGAAAATGTTTTATGACGTACCCAGTTAACCGAATAATACAAGTTCATTGAGATATGAGTTGTGATTTTTTGTTTTTTTTGTTTTTTGTTCGAAAAGAAATTTCATCAAGCAACTGTTCAGACTCATTCTATCTCTCTGTCTGACACAAGAAATGATGGGCCATGCCTGTTTATTATTTTGGTTGAAATTTGTTTTTGAGTTATAAACATTCATTCAATATGGATTTCACAGCGGCCTTAAAAAGATTTAGAATTGTCCAAATGATGGAATTTTAGTCACTTGTTTTTCATACTTACATGAGTAAATGAACTATTGTTAAACTAAAACTGCTAACAGTATTTTCTTTCTTTCTTCCTTTCTTTTCTTTTTTCCTTTGGAAGTTCTTTGTATTTTAGTGTGGTTTTCACTGAAGGGCAGGCAGAAGACTTATGAGGATTACAGCTTGTAAACTGAACAGTATTGTTCATTAAAGCCTCACAGACAGACCACAGAGAAGTTTACCATACAAAACACACTGCCGGAAATAAATTTGTGTGGATTATTTTGCTCAGAAAACCACTGCAGTTCTTTGTAATCTGCGAATGTATGAAGCTAAGGATGATACTTGACTTTGTCACCCTTAAGAATAAATGAAACTTTCAACATAATAGAAGAATAATGGAAAGAATACCAGGTTTTAGGTTTGTGATGTGATATTACTTTAATCACATTGCTTTGGCCTGACTTTATTTTTTTTAAATCCATTTTACTGTTGAGCAAAAACTGCACTTACTTGCTGAAAATAAACCTTTTGCCATCTGCCAAATGTCTGCCTAACCGCTGCATTTATGGTGCCTGGCACCATTTTCACAGCGGGGGACTCTGAAATGGTTTCCAGGATATGGGTGCCTGCAGAGCTGTGTCCATCCAAAGCCCATGGGCACATCAATTAAAATGTAAATTGTGTTGTTGCTAAGGGAGAGGGAGAGAGGCAGGTGCACCTCAAACATCTGTTTGATGCCTGATCCCACACATTCAGCCTGACTGCAAACCCTCTCGTAGCATAAGCCTTGCCACTCAGGGCCAAGTCCGACGGTTGGCAGGGGCAGAGTGTGAATTGGGAACTGCCAGGCATCTCTGTATGGAAATATGGCATACAGATGACAGGCAATGTGCTCAGACACCTGTATAAAGGGTCTAAGCTCTTTCTTCAGGTCGTTAGACTGATTCTGACAGCACTCCTGCAGGACTGCAGAAGATGTAATGGGTCCAAGCATGAAAATGTAGCCTTCAAAGCAATCATCTTTATATGCAACAGTACACAATACTGTGAGCTTAATGTGAGGTCAGGATCTTTTGCATCAGCACAGACATTATATTCCTATCCTGTTCAATTACAATGATGTTTTTAAAATATTCATTAATGCTGCTTTGACTTTCAGAATCTCATCTGCCATTATAACAATAAGAGAATACCTTTGGGAATTGAATCTTGTCAAACTTGAGTGTAGGGATGAAATTAAATCTAACATATAAATGAAGAACAGAGACATACAGATCGATAGATTATAATTTAAGAAGAGAAAAAAGGAAACCTTGGGAGTAGTGAGTGTCCACTTTACAGGAAGATGTGTTACCTTCTTTTAATGTCTTCAGTCTAAGCTGAATGTGTGAGATGCATGTAATCAAACAGTGAATTATGGTAGAATAGTCATAACTGATACTTTCATTGCACTACTCTGCAATATGATGTACACATGTTTAATTCATCTCAGTTACAAATGCTCACAAAAGATGCCATCACTTGATCCACAGCTAAAAAAAAACAAAAAAAAAACACATCCCTAATGTGCTTTAGGTTTCTTTGATATATGGGAAAATGAGGTCACTCATCTGATCCAAAATCTTGAGTTGTACCAAAATAACCATAAAAATAAAATAAAATAAAATAGCAATGGTAATTAGACTTTTTTTCAGCTAATGTCTTCTACAAGACCTTGAAAACATATTAGTAAACCAACTTGAAACACAAGAGCAAGGAAATAAAAGAAATCAGGAATCAAGAAGATGAAAAATAATACAAAATAAATTCTTTTTTTTTTTTTTGTAATTCAACCACAATATTTTTTTTCTTAAATAAATAACTTCTGTATTGTAAAGACACTTTTTGAAACAGTAGACATACTCTAATTTGCCAAGTCATTGAATTAACATCGCCAGCTAGTGATCTGCCAAGCACATAAGTCCGTTCCACCACATTTGAGTCACAGTCCTTATATCATACTGTCCTTTCAGTAATGCCACAACGGTATTCCATCACTTTCATAATCTGTCACAAAAGTATTAGATTTGGGTCTCTTGTACATTGTCTTTTGAGCTGGCTCGGATTAACAAAGGTTCGTGCGCTGAGCTGTGTATGGAATTGATAGTGGAGGCATGGTTGTACGCAGTCTTGTAGGTGTTATAGTGGTTGAGGTGCTCATGCTCAAGAGGCGGGAGCGTCAGATGACTCTCCAAGCCTGGGCCCCCTGTGACACAGTCCTCATCCACATTGATGATCTCTATGGTGCGTGTAGGTGCGTGGTGGTTCTGCTGGTGGTGCTGTTTACGCATCTTGTAGAAGATTATGAGCATGACAGCTGCCATGAGTGTGATTGCAACAAAGCAGCCAATGATGATCTTGGTGGTTTTCATTACTTCATCCAAGCCGTGCTGTGATTCCTCCGTGACCGGGATCGTGTAGGGCTTTTCTGTGGCACGGGTGGAGTGTGGTGTTCGAACCGTGGTGGTTGTTGTAGAGGTGGGTGAAATAGATTCCCATGGACCAGTAGAGGATGTGGGCCCCACCTTCTGTTGAACGGTAGTAGTGAAGCCTTCATTATGTGGTGTTTCTATTGTCTCTACTGTCACTGTAGTGAAGTAGCTGAAACTGCTGTTCTCTGTAGAGGACACATTGAGTGTGGCAGATGCTGTTGTGTTTCCTGCAGAATTACTGACCATACATGTATAAGTGCCTGTATCCTGCATGGTGACATTAGTGAAGTTCAGTGTACCATCATTTAGCACAGAAATTCTGACCTTGTATGCCCCGTGGGTCATGATGGAACCATTGGGTGTAATCCAGCTTACTGAGGTCAACGAGCTGGCTCTGCATTTCAACTCTGCAGCGCTTCCCTCTGTCACATTTAGGTCTGCAGGAGGCTCCACAATAACAGGAGCATAACAGTGAAAGTAATTCTGGTCCAGCTCGCCAATGTATCGCCCCTTATGGTGGGGAGGTGAGCTGCAGCGTGCACAACAGCTGGTGTTTGCTGGCACCATTTCTTTAAGCCACCAGCTTAGCCAGAGGATGTCACAGTTGCAATTCCATGGGTTGTGGTGTAGGTGCACCCTCTCCAGGTGATGCAGAGGCGTGAAGAGATCATGGGGCAAAAGGGTAAGGTTATTGTGGGCTAGATTAAGCTCCACGAGTGACTGCAGGTCATCAAAGGAGTTCCTTTCTATAGTCTGGATCTGAGCATGCATCATCCATAGCTTTTGCAAGTGGATAAGTCCCTTAAATGAACCAGGCCGGATAACAGACAGCTGGTTTCCAGACATTTCAAGTTCATCCAGCTTTAGTAGGGGAATGAGATTGGGAATTTCTTTTAAATTACACATTCCCAAATTTAAATAGCGCAGATTGCTCAGTCCTTCAAAGGCCCCCTCTGATATGTAAGAGAGACGTTTAAGCTCTCCAAGATCCAACCTCCGTAACGAGGGAACTCTGTTAAAAGCATAAGAGGGAATGCTCTCTATTGGGTTATTCCTGAGCCAAAGCTCTTTTAGTTTAGATAGGTACTCAAATGCTCCATTTGGGATGGTGGTGAGACGGTTATCAAAAAGCTCCAAAGTATTGAGGCTGGCCAGACCGTTGAAGGCCCCAAGTTCAATTTTACGTATGTGATTTTTGCTCAGCTGCAGAATCTCTAAATGTCTTAGATGCTTGAAACTGTCCACTTTAATGACCTGAATGAGATTTTCTTGCAAATTCAGGTAGCGTGTGTTGGTGGAAATTCCATCAGGAACATCTCGCAGACTTCTGCGTGTACAGATGACTTTGCTGAACTGGTTACTACAGGAGCACACAGAGGGACACGTCTGAGCACGCACCAGGCCTGCCACCACCAGCAGCTGGAGGGCCAGGAGCAGCACGAATAAAGGGTCGGACAAGGCCCGGTTCCACCTAGGACCTCGCATCATCTGCTGCTGCTGAGTGGACATCATCTTGTTGAACATTCATAATTCATTGACTGGTCTTCCACTTTCTTTTAAAACAGGATTTGGGCCCACTGTAACGAAATAGGACACAGAAGAGAAAGAAGCTCTATTACATGTATTCATTCCATTTTTACATCTCTCATACACCAGTACACAAAACTGTAGCCATGGATGAATGCCAACCGATGCTTTGTATCTCTCGGCGCACTGCCCTTGCAATGTCAGCCTCAGAGAAATTTAAAAACAAAAACAACAACAATAACAAAATAGAAATAGAAAATGGGAACTACTTCTTTGTTGCATCTTTTAATGGAGTGGAAAAAAATGAAGGGAAGCAACTGTGCTCTTGTGTGATTTATATTTGAGACTATGGGGACATAAATAAGAAAGAAGCTTATCACTCAACAGGCAGACGTTAAATCTAGACATGCTATCATGAAACGTCTGATTAAAACTCACAGTTCCTCAAAGGAATGTACATGACTGGAATATCAAACTAGTCAAAAAAGGATGGCGTAAGTTGTGCAATTCTAAATCATAGTTGGAAATAAAATAAAACAAAATTGTGGTAACACACACACACACACACACAAAAAATCTATTTTTCATTATTTGAAAGTGAGCCGATAATGTGCCAGCAAAGAGAATATAATTTAGTCATAGATTCTTTGCTTGTTGTCCCAATAAAAAATGGCAAAACTACACTGCTGACCATAAAGCTCGTAAAAAAAATAATTTTCATACAAGCGATTTAACAAGAATAAATCACATGATCACAACCATTCCATGACAGGAGGTTAAAAAAAATATTTCATTCCAACATTATTGGTAACAGTGCAAAAAGATATTTTTGTTTCTTTTTCAGTAAAGGTTAGGGAAG
The DNA here is from genome assembly GCA_037176975.1 of Arrhamphus sclerolepis. Taxonomy (NCBI): domain Eukaryota; kingdom Metazoa; phylum Chordata; class Actinopteri; order Beloniformes; family Hemiramphidae; genus Arrhamphus; species Arrhamphus sclerolepis. Next base: position 20,860 of record JBAMYA010054743.1, on the reverse strand, counting down.
GCGTGTGTGTGTGTGTGTGTGTGTGTGTGGGAGGGGGGGTGTTGCACAGTCATGCTCTTCACTGCTAGAACTGATGTCTTCTATGTTTTTATATCATTACGTCTTGATTTTTGTTGAGTCTTTAATGTCTTCCTTAAGTCAGTGGAGGACAATTAAAGGTGCCATTTTCCGCTCTAGCAGCAATGGCGCATTTACTTAATCTCCTGTGATGGCCTTATCTACAGACAAACTCATCAAGTCCTATGTTTTCTTATAGCCATCAAACATTTTTCTGCAAGTGCAGTCAAAGCAAAAGGTAGCTTGATCACTGGGTGACAGAAAATTGGCAACTGTTTTATCACTGTCCAGTACTTAACCTGACACACACATACTCAGACAAAATGAAAATCCTCATAAATGTATTACACATTAATGTATGCATTACCACACTAGAAATGAAGAAAGACAGACTTCATCTCTCAGGCTGTGATCAATACACCAAACATTTCTGCAAGGTTCGTGAGGTGAAGTTCAAAAATTAAGTAAAGGCTCCTGCAGAAACAAAATGAGCAACTTTTAGAATGATCCTTCAGCCAGTTCAAATACTTGTAGTGTTCAGGTGTGTTTGGAGTTTTACTTCACGAATTTACTGTTAAAAGATTGGTGCTCCAGAGTGCATGTACAGAATACTGTACATACTAAGTCACACACACTTTAATACCGCAACGTTTACTAATATGCACCACATATGTATGAGAATGCTGAGATGAACGTTATGACTCAAGTTGTTTGTGTATGCTACAGTTGTCACATTTCATTTGCACATTTTTCATCATCACAGAGACTTTTATTTCTCTGAATAGGTGAAAGACAAGGAAATACTGGGCATGTAGAAAGTGAGTCACAGAGCTAGCACAGATAAAGAGAAACATTTATAGACTCTCTAATCTACCTGACCCGAATGTTTTGAATGTGGGAGGAAACTGGAGCAGGTTCAGAAAATCTATGTTCCTGAGTGAAGAGTAAGTGATTAATACAGATCTGGTATGGAGTATGTGTTGATATAAATACCACTCAGCCACTCAAATGTGTGGTTGTGTTCACTCAAATGTTGAGTGAACACATGGGCTTAAAGGCATAGCATTTCTTTGGATGGGTGGATGGGTGTGATGAAAAAAATGAAATCAATATTTCACATAATCATATTTCAAAAAAAGTGATAACAAGTAAGCATGCCTAGTTTCATTGTGCAACTGACTACCATGGACATGGTATAGTCCACTGCATCACAGTAATTAGCGCTTGTATTTTGGATCATATACATATGTATATATACCTGAATTAACTCAAATATTGCCAGTCAACTTATAAAAAGCTTCCAAAGCCATGAAATCATCATATTGGCCTTCCCAAATTGTTGAAAGGCATAGTAAACATTGTATGTAAAATCTGAACAAAAATAGATAAAAGAAAGAAAAGAATAACCATCTCTAACTGGTATGAAGCAATATATTATTCCTAGGATGTTGGTGTAACCACATTAAGTCGATGGGTGTAACGTGCAGGTTTTAGGTGCTGCCAGATGACTCTGTTGACAATAACAAATTTATTTGTATTTATTGTTGCGGTGAATTGAGTTTCCGCTACAGTACCTTGAGTCTGAAATACCATTTACATCATACTGGCGATGGGGGCAACCCCCCTCCTCTACACCAGAGGCAGACCACCCTAGATAATATATCACAGAAGCACTTGGATGACTCGACAAAGAGTAAGCTTTCCCTGATAATAGCTAAATGTGGGACGACCACTTGCAGACCTATTAACATTGTTGAGAATGAGAGTCTGCTCCAAAACATCTGCAACACATCCAAAGACTGCACTTACGAGTTGCCGTTGAGTCACCACTGTAAGCGACATATGCTGCTTGCATGACAGTGAGAAGGATAAACTGGTGGAGCTGCTGGGGCAGACAAACACAGTAGCACTCACTGGAGACGACTGGACTTTTAAGTGCACATTATTTTAACACTCTGCGGAAACTTCAGTCGCTCTGTTATGAAGATAGAGGAGAGACACTTCACCAACACATGTGCTGAGCACTTTTTGCAAGTAGCTAGAAAAGTGAGACATTAAAGTCACCACATTGAACACTGACAGGGCCCAAAATATGACTGCAGCAGCTTGGGAACCCCCGTTTGAGTACATGCCATGCTATGCACAAGGCATCCCCAGAGCCATAACTCCTTCTCTATAGAACAGTGCATTTGGCAAAATGCAGAATAGTAGCGGGTCATTTCAAGCATAGCCCAGCAGAGGCAGCAGAGCTCAAACTGCAGCAAATTTCAAATGCTCAAAAGAGAGAGTCACTCATAGAGGACGTGTCAACCAGATGCAACAGTACCCTTGGGATGATCAAGCGTGTTCTGAGGAATCACGATCCACTTATAGATGTGCTGGTCCTAAATGCAACCAACATCACCATACCAACAACAGCTGAGCTGGAAAAAGTGAAGAAGCTGGAGACTGTACTGGAACATTGCAGCTAACTGAATGGTATTGTTGTTGGTAGCATTTTTGTTGTTGGTAGCATTTTTGTTTCTAAATCAAAGTGGGTCTTTGTCAGAAGTGGTAATTTATAATGTTGCTTGAACACATAACACACATAGAGACATGTGTTTTTTGAGTAAACTCACTCTCAGGTAAGTTAATTTATGTAGCGAATTCCCAACTTGCTTCCTGCACAGAAACAGGAAAAAAATAAAATAAAATAGCAGAATTAATGTTAATTAGTGTAAAGAAACAGCATTAACACGATGCTGCGACAGGACAAAAGACCTCTGTTTTCTTTTTTTTATTCCAAGTACATAACTGAACTTCTGGGAGGAGAAAAGTTTGTTTCCAGCATCGTGTCATCTTTAACCAGTGATGGAGATCTCTGAGGAGGACCCAGCCTGCACTGTAAAACAGTGAACAGTCACAACAGCCAGTGATGAATGAGCCACCGAAGAAAAGACCAGTTTTCATGTTTGTCCCAGAATCTTCATCTGATGAAGACGAGGTTTCTATTGAGAAATGTGTGAAGCGCTTCAGAGCAGAAGCCCCTATTGACATGGAGGACTTGTCGCCAGCAAACATGAAGGGACACACACTGCGATGGCCTGCCATGCACGCAAGTACTTAGCAACACCTGCCACCTCTATGCCCAGTTGGAGGTCGTTTTCTCTGTCATGACAACCAACTGCATACTCTTTCACTACATTCAGATATCTCCTCTTTGACCTTTATTCTCCTGCCTGGCAGCTTCATCTTCAGCATCGTACTACAAATGTATTCACTAGCCCTTCTCTTTATGTGTCCAAATCATCTAAAACGTAATCTCCAATATGTCTAACATTATTCTCATTTTATTCATTTATTTAGATATTTCTTTATTTGACATCCATAGCATATTATTACTTAATTGGGGTGACATATATTGATGTAGCCATGCATAACTATAGTGTGGAAGGATGGCTGCTCCACACAATTGGAAGACATTATTAACATGATCTTAAAAAGAAAAATATGTTTTAGAGATCATTCTAATTTCCCAGTACCAGATGATACTTGCACTACTTTGGGCATCCAAGGTCTGTCCATATTTATCTTCCTCCTGATCATCCACACAAAGAGCTCTGTGATCTAATTGAGACTATTCTATCATTAGACATTTGTTATTTTTATTTATATTTAACCTTTGTGTCATTGAGAAAAGAGAATTTTTGATCCAAGTTAAATGAATTGCTTCTGTTTCTTAAATGTAAAATGTAAAGAAAAGTGAGTTTTTTCAACTAAAGCTCAAAGTCAGCAGCTGTCACTCCAAAAACGCCCATTCAAAATGATTCACAGTAACACCTTAAAAAAAAGGAAAATACATTTTAAAACATGATATCTTATCATACATCACATCATCTGCTGACTGCACTTCCTGTTTTATTTTTATTTTTGTTACAACTCTTTATTGTGCATGTTGATGGAAACATCAACACACTGCAATATAACGCTGGTCCGAACCAACAAAACACTTGCTAATGTTATCCTGTGTCCTGTAACGGACATGGAGGCTGAAAAACTCCTACTTGACATTATTACCATAATGGAATATTTTCAGCAAGCAAGATGCAGGTGTGGACATGAAGTAAAGACTTTTTTTTTTGTAACAGCTTTAAGAGACACATTGGGAGAGAAACTGCAACAAAGAAACATACTCATAAGCAGGAAAAGACAGACCCCTTTACAGCAAGGACTTCTAAAAGTCATAAAAGGCTGCAGCCACATTACTTTAGAACCCACATTCCTGGACTGTTACTTGTTAAAGATTTGGAGAAAGTTTTAAACTTAACTTAATTTGCCAGTATTTTTGTCATATGGCCATTATCATTTCCCTTTCATGATTAAAATGATGGAACTCTGATGTTCCAAAACTTCCAAAACCAGAGATAATGAAAAATCCATGCTATTTTCATTTTTCATTTCAACAATGAAAAACATGAAACAGTTTCTAAGTTTCAGAACCAATGTTGCAACTTATGAATATATTATTTTGTGAAAGTTATTTGCCGGTCAACATCCTTTGCTTTCATAAAGGTTACTTATGAGTTTGTTTAATTAGTCGAGCATCAAAATCTGACTGAAGTTTCTCACATGTAGAAATTCATGGTATTTGTTAAATCAGTATTCCCTTAGGTTATAATTGAAATGTTGTTTATTTGATAAGGAGAACTGATGCACTCAGACATTTTCAATAGTAGTGTTAAGAAGGGAAGTGAAAGTGGTGGGAAAACTCAGCAAATCAGGGCTGAGTATTTAAATGTGTTCACTTCTGAGTGGCCAGGTCTAGAGAGCCCACCAAAGTGGACATTAAACCTCGACCAGTCTCTTTTCAGTCTATAAAAGTCAGTCCTTGATTTCATTCCAGAGAGGTTGGGGACGGGGTGCTAGGCTGTTTTACAGCATCTCCTTTATCTCTGACATGGGCGTTGGCCCCAGAGCAAACATTTGCAGCTTAAGCTTCTTCTGTTTTCAGGGCACATGGCCAGCCCTGTAGACTATTTTTCCAAGTTTGGGCCTCCAGAGGACTTTTGCTTGGAAAGTTGATTAATGTTTTGCATGATCTTTAAGTTTTCCTTTTGTTCATTAACTCACCAAGAAATGTGTATTATTTTTACTCTCTTTTTTTGATGGAAATGCTAATTTTTGTAACTAGTAATGTGAAGTCAATGTGAACACCACCTTTTTTTATTTTCTTTTTTAAATTTACCTTTAAGGAATTGTGAAAGTGAGAGAACAAATCTCCTTGTACCACTGCTAACCTGCTAATAGGTATCTCAATTTTATTCATTTATTCCCGTATTTATTTAGTTATGATCCAAAATAAAATGTTTTCATATGTAAATTGTTGAGGGCAGGAGTACTCAGATCCATTTGTGGCTTAAAATGACAGTAGAAATAGAGGTCTTGCACAGTTGCATAAATCCGAATTGACTTAAATCTTTTAAGCACAGTTTTACAAAACTGGCAAAAAGTAATGTGTATGCACATTTGTGCCTTACAAAAAAGGCACTTTCAAATAAATGACTCGGGTATTACTACTTTGGGGCAGTGAGGGTGCAGATACATTAGTCAACCAGTTCTTTCTATTTTCCCACAAAGTGTCCCTGAGTACCTGCCCTAGAACCACTTTAAGGTAACCCACAGGGTCCAAAGAGTGTTTTTTTTTGTTTTGTTTTGTTTTAATTACACAATGACAACACAAATCAATATGTACATTTAAATACATCTGCTGCCATCCTCATGTTTCTCAGTTGTTTTTTCTACTCCAAAGAGTTCTCTCTTCATTGGACAACAAACACATCATTAATTCTATTGTTTTTACAGGACATAATAAAATGAAGATTTTAGTTTTTTATTTATTTTTTTTTAATTACTATCACCATTAGGTTTATGATTAGACTTCTACTTCTAGCATGTCCAGGGAATATCTTGCAATTGCTCGCAAATCATTTAATGAAATGTATCCAACCATTTTCATTTCTAAAATTGGATGAACTGCATTATGAGAAACCAAGGACTAACCGTGTCTCAGGTCCTGTTGTGTGTTTCATGTCTCCTCAGTTTCATTCCTGGGATATGTTCTTTTAGAGTGGATGGATGACGGATGTACGGTGAGGTCTTCTCTCTCTCAGAATGTGCTCTGTCCTCCCACTAGGAAACTTCTGCAGCAGTTTCTAGGTTTTACCAACTTGTACCGACGTTTCGTCCAGGACTGGGGTAAAATCATTGCACCCCTAACTCAGTTAATTTGTCCCAAAGTTCCTTCAGATGGTCTGCTGGAACAGAGACAGCGATCAAGTCTTTAAAGGACAAATTCATTTTAGCACCAGATCTGATCCAGACAGATCTGTCACATTCACAGTTGAGTTGGTAACCTCTGACGTGGGTGTGGGGGCGGTTCTGTCCCAGAGAATTAGAGACCCAGAAAGACTACATCCTTGTGTTTCCCTCTCTCAGATTATCCCAAGCAGAATGCAACTCTGATGACAACTGCAAGCTACTGGCTCTCAAGTTGGCTCTACAGGAGTGGAGACACTGGCTAGAGGAGGCCCTGCATCCATTTATTGTATAGACAGATCATAAGGACCTGGCTTATCTACAGTCTGCCAAAAGACTCAAATCCTGCCAAGCTTGGTGGGTGTGGTTATTCAATCACTTTAACTCGATCATCTCGTATCATCCATGCTCTAACAATAGTAAGCCTGATGTCCTCTCTTCTCTATTCGTCAGATAAAACCTTCAAAATCCTTGAGAGAATCCTTCCCACTTCCTGCTTTCTGGACAGCGTAACCTGGGGTGTACAGTCTGCCACACATCAAATTCTTGCCTCCAAACCACATTTTTAGAGGTGGCCCTCATAACCCCCTGTATGTCCCGTGTTCACTTCAATCCCAGGTTCTGCAGTGAGTCCAGTTGTCTCAGTTGTCCTGTCTTTAAGGGATTAGATGGATGCTTCTCCAGCTTAAGTGCCATATCTGGGGGCCATCCATGGTTTACAATACCAAATCATTTGTCTCAGCCTGTACCACGCTGTTCCGGCTGCTGTCTTAAACCCTCTACCTGTCCCCCACTGGCCCTGGTCTCATAACGCTATGGATTTCGTTACTGAAGGTAACGCCATAATACTTAGCATTGTGGACACATTTTCCAAGGCAGCTCACTTTGTAGTCCCTCCTAAACTTCCCCCTGCTCTTCAGAACAACAAGTTTTTTTTCTGCCTTCATGGGATTCCCCCCATTGCTGGGGCCAGATCAGTACGTTTTTGTCAGGGGCATTCTCTCCTCAAGAAAGAACCTTATATTTGAATTATTTTCTGACATCTGTTTCTTCCAGACTCGCCAACCTTCCAAGATCTACCTGCCTTGTCTGTCCAGTCCATTCACCGCTCTCTCAAGACCACTTTCATCCTATAAACTAAATAAAACCTTCTGAACACCACCAGTTTCCTGTGTCTGCTTAAGGATCCAGCATCAAATCCTAGCACCCTAGTGTCATACTATAATCTCAAAAGTGGAGCACAGCTACTGTATTGAGCTAGACCAGACTAAATATAGTTTAAGTCTTTTTAGTGCATACATTGTTCTTCACAAGAGTTTCCACTGGTTCATACTCAGAGACCTTCATAAGTAATCTAATTCTGGGGTCTGTATCACATTTTTGCATAATGAATCAGTTGGAGAAGATTTAATAATTTAGTAGGGCCAAAGGAATTTCAAGTGGGGCTCAAGTCCCCAAAAATAGATTGAGTGACGACACTCCTCGGAGCAAATCATTGAAGGATTCTCTATTTTTTCATGACCACAACATATTTTTCCTCAGTCTTTACAAACATGGTCATACATTTCATTTGAAAGGTGGGGGAAGTGAGAGCTTGGATCTGTCTTCATGAAGTTAATGCTTGAGTGCCTGCTGACTGTGAACTTTTCAGTGAAAAGTGACTGACAGAAGCTTTGGCTCTTACACAACATGGCATGGAAGGGAAATGATGATGAGAGATTGTGAAGTGCAAGACGTTTGTTATAGAGGAAGGTCAGCATGACAGATGAGAGACAGAAAGAGAGGGAGGAAGATTAATGAGATATAAATCAAACCAGGTCATTTATTGATAATGCCTGAAATATTGCAATAGCTCCAAATATAAACCAGAATTCTTTCTGGATACCAGTATGTGAGGGATAACCACCACATCTCAGTCTCTATTGCATGTGCAGACTTACAGCCAGAGAGGGATACAACATGGTCTATAATGAATATTTTATGGAGGCCTCTGTATGTAGCAATCACAAGGGCATACTTTTTCCAAGAAGTAATACAATCACAAATCAGAATTAGTTGTAAAATTATGAAGAAAAACCCAGCCCTTGAATTCAATTTTTCCTTGTTTTCCAAATCATCCCATCGATCTGAAATAGTCTGGTACTCAGCAAACGCTCTGAAGAGTTTCTGGCAGGGACATGCAGACCATCTCCCCCAGCCTGAGTAATAGTTTGTTCGATCGCATATCTAGCATCACAACAACACTTGATACGGACATATTCAAGATCTGACCCAACTTTATACACTCTAGAATGCACACTGGCAAATTAAAGGGTCCTTGAGGAAATAAACAGGAGTACCTAAAACAGAAACATGCTGGGTGATGTTACAGTTTGAATGTAAAAACCTGCCATGCACAAATGACTGGCAGAAAAGGTGTTGAACCAGTCAAATCCACAGAATGTTGCTTAAACAGTAACATCATAGTCAATGCATCCAGTCCTCCCCTCCCATATAGGCAGTATAAAAACATGTAGAGCAATTCCCAACCTGTCTGCAGTCAGAAAGCAGTTACACGTGGTGAAAGATCTATTTCACGTCGTCCTCCTCACCGCACTGGCAGGTACAGAATTGCTGATCTCAACTTGATCGGACCGTCCTCTAAATGCCCTTTATAACGCCTCTTGAAGAAGGAAGCAATATCAACCTATGTCTGAGAGACAAGGAAAGCAAATAGTTGATAACCAAGATGCTGTCCTGAATCCAAATCCATAGGTACCAGCTGTTTTCATTTAGACAGTTGGACACACTCTATCACACCATCCCACATTTTATATCTAAATTTTCATTTCCTACCTTTCTCAACATAGACGTCCTCCTAAAATTTGAACATCTTTAATTAATCTATTGCCCAATTTACAGAGCTTTGCTTTTATCCCTGAATAAGTTATAGCCCTAAATTTATACAAATATAGATACGTTTCTAGATCTCAAGAAGGGGTCTTCAAGTCCAGCCCAAGATGACAGAAGATGACAGGCTTAAAACACACACACAGTGCAAACATCATTTTCCTACAGTATACTTTGTGATAATAAGTAGACCTGATGGAAAGATGTTACTGATTTAATGGTGATTCACACCACTGAAAATATAATGTCCATTTAAATTCAAAAAGCCTGAGTTTATCCACATGCTGAATACAATCAACCCCAGGCATGATACAGCTCAATTCTGATTTATTTCTTCTTTATGTGTTTTATTCTATGCCATTATCCAAGGTTGTTATTCTTAGTCTTTATTTAATAACTTTTTTTTTTGGTTTAAAAGTGACAGAGAGAAAATAAATCAAATAAATTCAAAAATTGGGTGCATTAGTTTTAATTTTTACCATATTGCACAAGGTTTGGGTGATACTGAAGGGACACACTGAAAAAGAGAGGGATACTTGCATGTGCATGTCACTGCACACTGTTTAGTTTTATCTTAAAAACTTTATTTAATTGGTACAGTTCAGGCCTGCAACATTTTACAGCTTAAAGAGGACATATAATGCTCTTCTACTGAAAGCACTTTTTTTTTTAGCTTACATGCATCATACAGCTAAATGATTACTTCACTAGGTGGGTTTATTGTCATAAATTCTCTACAAAGAAGAAAAAGTGAGGGGGGAGAAAGTAAAAAAAAAAACTGCTAAGTCAGAGCTTGAGAAAACTTCCAAACTCCCTGAATCCCAATCCAATCTATTTTCTGCAGGATGCACCAGAGCAAGCCTAAGACATTTTGGCTTCTCTACTAGTCAAGAGTCAGTACAAGCTTCTCACAAATTCAAAGCAAGAGTTCTCAAAGCCATTATGGCTGAGTGCAATTTTATTCTGTATTATACAATATAGTACATGTATCTGAGGGCTGCAGAAGAAAGATGGACAACTGGACAAATCAAACAACATAAACATATTCTTTATCCATGAAATGCTTACAACCACTCCGTAGTTTTTTGTTTTTGTTTAGCTACCTCCAATCTTGTCAGCATTAAGGATTTACAACTTTTTAGGAGATTTTTCAAGACTGCTCCATCACCCTGAAAAGAAAGATGTTGATATATATGATATATATGATGAACAGATGAATGGATGTTGATAACAGACTCACTCTTGAGCAGATAAGACCAGACTGCTGTTTGTGCTCCTTACCAATAAACTTTGTTGAAATTGAATTATTTGTCAAAATAATGTTCAATATTATTTAAGTATATACTTTTTTTTTTTTTTGCAGATCACTTTATGTTTCCTTTGAGATTTGACAGGTATTTCCTTGTAGCATAACTATATTTCCTTCGTTCTTTTCTCAACCCTCCTGGCCCCTGATGTCATACATATAAAGTGAGTACGACTGTGTCCTATTTTTCCACAGCTTAAGATACAGTTGAATGCTCAACAAAATAAAGTGTTCAGGGATGTTGACAGCAAAAATATATGGAAAATTGTTATACTATAGCCTTTTTTTTGTCTATTTTGTTTTAACCATCCAAGTGAAACAGACAAGGCGAGTACTTTGAATTGATGCAAACTAGTCAAGTGAGACAAACTGACAGCTGCTCCCCTGCGTGGGCCTACAGTCTGACAGATCCATTCACAGGTTGACTGTATCATCCATAACAAGATGGTGAAATGAATGCAATGAATCAAATAAATATTAAGTCAAAACATTTTTTATTTCATTGTAGAGTACCAGTTCTATATTAAAATACATTCAGGGCTTTTAATTTAATTTTTCATTGCATGTATGTAACTTTTGATACATACATATAATGCCATACTTATTCCTGCCTCCTGCCTGTTCTCTTGTGTTTGAGTCCTACCAACCTCCCAAAACATAACAGAATAGACCAGCCAGTTATGGACCCAGCAGGAGAATTTATTATTCCTCTTGAGTATTCCTGCTGGGCAGTGAGGAAAACAAGGCAGCGTGAGATGGCTAGGAGGATGGATGAGACTTAGTGGAAAACTTGCCATTTTGGGGCAGTCAGCTGGGAGATCCCAAAAGTCTGTGTAGTGTTGGTGGATGCTCAGCTTGTTAACCGATGGATGTTATTTGGTTGGACACAGGGGTCCTCCAGGAGGAGGAGGATATGGAGAAGGAACACACGATCCTGTGAATTCACGTTACCCCTTGGGTCTGCGGTGGTCCTGATACATCTCAGCTCCAGCCCCTGCCAGCGCCATGCTCCCAGCCATCACCCCGTCTTGCTACTTCATAGGTGGTCGATGATGTACCCCCAAGCTGTTCCTGTTCCTGGCTCTCCGGTTTCTGTTCTCTTGACTTGTCCAGGACCTGGCCGACTGTGCGCCCGGCGCCGAGATGGCCCACCTGAACTTCTGGCCTGTTCTGCCCAGTTTTTGCTGCCTATTTTTTGATTTTGATTGCCGACTCCAGCCCCCTCCACCCATTCTATTTTTGTCTTTGACAGTTATTTTTATTTATCTATTTATTTCTTTGTAACATCTGTGGGCTGTTCCTTTGGTTGGGGGTACTGTTAGGATTTGAGGACCAGGCTACAGGAAGCCCTGTCTGTCATAAACAAAGATCAAATTGAAAAAGTCTTCTGTAAACAGAGAGCAGATGTTACATATTTCAGCCCTTAGATGACACACGATTGGAAAAAAAAAAGAGAGCATATAGCTCTGAACTGGAGAAGAAGACACAGAGCATGTGTATAATCCTAGGTGGTGTAAACAAACAGAAGAAGAAGATCCAGTGAAGGGGGCTTGGAGAGGTGGGGGCCATGACGTTATTACCATAATAAAGATAGGTTGTTCACTTGAAGACACTCTTCAAATTTATGCACTCTGGGACCCAGCTCAAAAAAGATGTGGCTTCGAGCTGTGAAACCGCTGGTTTCATGATGCTGAAAGGCCAAATAAAAATATGCTGCAACTCACCCTGAACCGACTCTGTGTAGCCTGGACCTGAGTTTAGTATCGGTGATCTTGTCTTGTTTCTGTCATTTTTCCATTTGTTAATGCTACTTCCTGTTTCATTTTGGTAGTCTGTCTCTCCGTTTGGTTTTGTTCTGTTTTACCTCCTCTGTTCCATCTCTCATCTCCAGCCCATCCTGATCTGTTTTCCTGTGTCTCGTCAGTCCCTGTCTGTATGAGGTCTTGGGTCCCCCTGCGTGTGTGCTGGTATGTCCTGTTTGTCTTCTTTGCTGCTGCCCTGCGTTTCTCTAGAAATAAAGGTGTTTTTGGTTGGATGACTCTTGCCTCCTGTCCGCTCTCCTGCATTTGGGTCCTAACATCCGGGAGTCAAGCTCCACATAAATCATCTACTAAGTAAAAAACTACTTCCGATTCCCAAACACAATGTTGGATTTATTTGTGAAAAAGTGTGTACGTTCCTGAATCCCTCTTGAATACAAGCTGACTGAGCACTCCTGCAGCTCATTAACAAGCATAAATTTCTGCCAGGCACCACCATACAAGAAGGTCTAAAGGTGGATCGTGATCTTGCACATCTACCTGGCACATACTAAAAATGTGGCGAAAAGGACAGAGAGAGAGAAAGAAACGATCATTTTACCAGACCTCAATATGTAGATAATTTTAACTAAAGTGGAGCAAAGAAAAATTATTTTATTTTTTCTGATATTTGACTACAGGCATGTCAGGGACTGGTGATGCCAGGCCTGCAAAGAGGTAACATTGAATACTTTGTTTTCTGTCCAATCCAATGTAATTGTATATGAAAAACAAACAAACAAAAAAACAAACAAACAAACAAAAAAAAACCCAGTCCACATAAAGCATTAGGGTTATAAAATTTATACAAGCTCTACGCATGGTCAGAGTTAGTTGGAGATTTTATTGGTACCTACGGAAAGTTTGGAATGATTAACATTTTCATGAATACCAAAATATGGGTAAATTCCCTTCTGCCCTCAGTTTATGCACAAATTAGTTTTGCTCATGTTTCATGAATGAGGCTCATTGTATCTGGCACAATAGAAAATCTAATTTGCACACAAACTCCAAGACTTGAGGGGAGGAGCTGTTTTTCCAGTTTATGATACTTCTCTGTCAATGCCCAGTTGATATACAGAAATGCATTTGTTAGCCGTTAACACTAATTGGAAAGCTATTTTACAGTGAAAGAAAAGAGGAAATGGCAATCCATCTGACATATACAACACTGTCCAATATGCTGTTTTAACATAAGATATAAGTAACACTCTGTCTTAGATACGCTGCCTATAAATGATTTAAAGTAGAATATGGTAGACTATACAGGTCCAGTCTCAGTTAAAAAAAAAAAAAAAAAAAAGTATTGATTGTCATTTAATAATGCGGTTTAAAAATCACTGCCTTCACCCTGGAATTGTTTAATCAAATCAATAGAGCCTTGTTTTTATTTCATCTTCACCACGATGGCAGGAAAACTTTATTACAAATGTGATAGTGGATAAAGAACATTATTTGTTGAAGGACAATGGAGTTGGGATGCTCTAATGTGATTACCAAAAAAATGGGATCATATCCAATTATCTTTTCAGACAGATAAAGAAACAAGAAAATGTTCTTTTGGCTTGTAAAATTTCTGAAAAAGACATTAGTGATATCTATTCACTGAACCATCAAGAATCTATGAAAATGTATATTCTGCTGACTGTAGCTATGACTACAGGCAAAAGGTATGGGGCATGGATTTCAGATTTTAATTCATAAGGGAGTTGAAATCTCACACAATTTCAAACAATTTGATTACATACACGACCTTAACATGAACTATACACTTAGGTTAACATCACTCTCTGCACAGATTTGTTCTTTCTTCCTCTTCTCTTGTCAGACATGTGCCTTGAAAGCTGCTCTCCTTGTCAGCTACGGCCTGTGAGAACCAGTGAGGCATGTAAGGGCACGCTGCAAGCGCAAGTGCCTGGAAAGTGTGGCCAAACATATATGCCAACTCCAAACAAAGAATGAGAGTTTAATGTGATGCTTCTGAGTGGAAGAAGAACCTAACTGAATGAATCAGTGAAGAGAGGGTCGGATAGACGTCTTGGTTATAAGTATAGAACAGTCACAGTCACATTATTTAATGGTGATATCTAGCTTACTTTAGCTATATTTGTGTTTTAAAAAAGTGAATTAATTACAGTATTATTATCATAACTATTTCCATCCTATGGTTCCTATGGTTCTTCTCACATATAAGTAAAGTTAATAGCTATATAATGAAAAAGAATTATGTCTTAAAACCTTCAGAGTTTAGGCTTGATATCTATCCTTGAAGTGGAACCATGTTTTATTAATGTGTCTATATATTTGTATGAAAATTTTGTTTGTTCGCCATAAAAACCTTGTTTTTCTCTTTAGTGTCGCTTCACTCTACATATTTCCTTTTATTTAGCTGTGTTTGGTTTGCAGCGTTCGTATTATTACGCAGTATCTTGTAATGCACTACCACCAGCAACAGACTTTTTGGGGTCTCATATCTTAGCACGCGTGCCCAGTGCTTCTCCGTGCAAACATGCTGTGTCTCACTGTTTGCAATGACACGTCTTATTTTTGAATAAAGCCATTATTGCTGATGATGCTCCGCTGAGTCAACATCATATCTGCTGGAGAGTGGTGTGTCACCAGAGTATGACAAAGAGAGTGTACATTCACTTCAGGGCGTAACACTTGCCATGGAGGCGTAGACCTATTTTAAAGATTCAGAAACAACCTGCCTCAAAGAAAGGATGACTGCACATCGACAGCCTTGCAGTTGCATTTATGATCATCATTCTTGACTTTAGGAATGAAAGCATTCACCAGAATTAAAAAAAAAAAAAAAAAACCTTGCCCCCTCAGATCTCACTGACTATCCAACCCAGTCTCCGGGTTCGACTATGAGGAGTTCCCTCCCACAACACGTCAGAAAAACTGCTATTTCAAAATCTTTAACAGTCTTCTTACTTTATTTACTTTAACTGTATTATGCTCCTTTGAATTGTCATTATAAAATTAAGAAAAAAAAAATATAGTACATGTACATGTATACACAAAATATATGCATTTGCTCAACTTCCCCCTCCATTTCACAGAAGGCTTCATTTACTTTTGTTTTCACATTTGAAGTTGTGGCATAAACTTTTGAGAGATGTGTCAATGAGATGGTAGTTGGTAATGAGGTGCAATCTCATTGGTAAGCTTGCAGAAACCTTCTCCCCTATTGAGTAGCACATTAAGTCGAATATTTTCTCCCACTGAGCCTGTTGTTTGCTTTGTTGTGGAGTGGATAAACATATTTTGCATTCAATGCCTCAAACGTATGTGTGTAGCCTAACCTGCAGGAACACGGCTGAGTTGAGGATGTGGCGCTTGTGGGCTTTTGGATAACACAAGAAGAGGTGATTGCGCATGGCAGGTGTTAAAAAATGTTTGACATCTTGGCCACTGATGAATATAAATTTGCACACATTATACATCACCTTTGTTTGATCTGCAGCACAACAGTAAAATGCTGTCGGACAAATTAACCCCTCTGGTTGAAATATTTCCAGTCTGGGGAATGAAAAAAAAAAAAAAAAAAGAAAAAGAGAAATCACACAAACTTAACAACTTACACTACCAAAAGTATTACATAAAACTGACATACAGGACTAATAGGAGCACTAATATTAATGCTGATATCCTAGTGATGATATTAGCTGCATCTGTGATGCTGAAATCATGGCAAAGCAGCTTTAACAAAATGACAATAAACAGCAACTACCATGCTAATCTTGTCAAATCAAACTCCACAGTCCAACAGAAAAAAAATTTAAAAAAAGGCTTGTCAAAATATTTTAAAATACCTCTGCAACTCAATAAAATTAGAAAAAATCTTAAACAAAAAAATGGACTATAAGTGCGTTTGTTTCTGCTGCACAGTTAAAAATTTTAACATGGAGTCATGCTCACCGTGGTCTGTCAAGGAGCTAACACTTTCACCATGGCTTTGATAAGATTAATCAGAGGTTGTTTGGCATCGCCTGAAAAGTCTGACAACATAGAATCAGTTTTATAGGGTTCTGTGACATCACAGATCCAGATTCCAGTATAATAATTCACCCTTCCCGTATTTATCTCCACAGAATTCCACATCATGACCAACTTGCTGTACTCCTCCCCCTGAAACTGGCTGCTGTCAACAAAGCAGAAGATTCATGGCTGAGAAGGGAGCTGCTCGTACTGTCTTTAGACCAAAATATGTCATAGAGATTTCATGAAGATGGCAGGAAATTGTGTTGGGATTGTGTCAAGAAGGAAAACACTATGTGCTGTCTATCAATCCAAATAAGGTATAACAATTTCTGTTTTATATGGGTATTCTAGTGTATCCATGGTGTCTCTTTTTGACATGCGAACATTTTCACAAGCTGTATACAAGACTGTTGTCTTTTTTCCCAGCATTTAGCGTGTTGACACTGAGCAGTAGTGGGTGACAAAGGGCTGTAGATAAAATCAGTCTTCATCGTCTGAGGGTTTTAGAGAGGCTGTGGGCAGAAAATGGGTTGCTAACTATTTTTCAAGGATTTCAGCAGAAGGAGTCTGTAAAACTGCTGTCACTCCAGCGTCTGCTTGAGGTCAAGGTTAGCATGCATCACTTGAAGTCTGTCCGAACTGTGCAGAGGTCAACTGGAGGCTGTGAACTCAGACATCACGGTTGTAATGGTTTCCTTGTGAGAGTATATGGGCTTTGAAAAAAGATAAAATGATGAAAAAAAACAAAAAAACACAGAGCTTGCTGTTTTTTTATGAATGGACCTGACTTTCAGGCTACTACATGTGCATTTATAACATGCAGCTAAACAACTGATTCTGACAGTTCTATCAAAAATAGTATGTCAGTGAATAAAATGACGCAAAAAGACGCAAATGTGTGGATTAACGGTGCGCCTTCTATTGAGGACATGAACTCTTTTAAAAGTTATTCACAGTTGTGTAAGGTCTCTTTGACTGACCCGTTTGTAAGCCTTTTTAACATCATCTGTGCTGAAGGTCAGTTCCGTACAGGATCTGTTACGCAAACATTGGCTTGCGACAGTAAAATTAAAAAAAGCAAAAGTCCAATGAAGAGTATTTACTGCAGTTTTCAATGATGTTGAAGGCGGAGTAACCTCTGGAGGTTTGAAAAATACTGACTGACAGTAAAAGCTTTGAAAAACAAACTGAGGCAAATTTCCATACCTTAAAATAAATATTCAATTATTACTTAATAATATAAGTTAACCTCTAATTTATCCTATCAAAATTTTAGAAAAACATTAATTGGCAAACTTTAACTAAATGTGAGAAGCTCTTATACTATGAAAAAATGGGTTTTTGATGTTTTTCTTAGCCATGATCTGGCAAAATAGTCAAAAATAGACACCTTTATAAGTACATAGGTAAAAGAAGAGGTAACTATTTGTTTTACCTGACAAATCTAACAACATTTTCTTTTCATACAGCAACAAAGAAGCAAAGATTATGGAATTCATGAGCAAACTTTCTTTTAATTCAGTTTAATCCATCACATTGTTTTGTAATAAATGGCACCACTGAGACTCTGATTCAGAAAACAGAGAGCTGCCGCGAGGATGGAAATTGCAAATCGGTATTTGCTCTATAATTACAAAGTCTGTCATCCGATAACACTCACTACACACATCTGGGAACATGTATTTTCCCAGCTGCTTTTGTATACCAGCTAAAAACAAGCCAATTGAGTCCACTGCACTGCCTCAATATCATTTCCATGAAGGCGTTCAATCTCCGGTCCCACTGGGCTGGATATAAAGAGTGGATAAAATAGGAGAAATACCACATGAGGACAAGCTTTTAAGGAAATAAATCACTGAGGTAACTGTTCATTCAAGAAATATCCAATAAGCTAGATGCAATTTAGGTTTAAAAAAAAAAAAAAAAGTCTGACAGTGTTTTCATAAGTGAAATGTAAACGTGTCACAGGAAAAAGAAAGAAAATAATAGTTTGAGAGGGGGGTGAATACTTAGTGCTGAAATTGCTTCAACCGTACACTTAAAGAGAGAGACAGAGAGAGAGAGGGAGATATGTCTTGATGTGGCCAGAGAATGGATGCAAAGATAACAGCATATGGCCAACTTGGCCAGAAAGTACCACTGGGACGGCATTTGCCTGTAAAACCTCTGCGACACTGCGACAGCAGTTCACGTTGATAGTAGAGCAGATGTGTGGGAGTCAGATATATGAGCTTCAGCACGGTTGGTCATGCCAAAAAAAGCACTTTTCTTTGTGCAGAACAGGGCTCTCACTTCAACAAAAGAAAAGAAAAGTGTCTGCAGAGTCGCAATTATCACAAACATGGGTGAGAATCATAAAAGTTCTTACTTTCCACCTCACTAACTTTAAATTGCACTCTCTTTCCATTATAACCACAGATTTACTTGTGCATCGAAGGAATCAGTTGCTTCTTGCCACATTTTTACTGTGATTGGAAACAAGAACTCCATCATGAATACCCCCCACCAGATATCAATCAGATTATTTCAATTAATTTCTCAGTAATATTGTGAACAATCTGTTGGTATTTCGTATCCAGTGCCTTAACAATACAATACCAAGAATAAATTGAAAATATTGAAAAAGTAAATAAGAAGAGGTTGAGTGCAATTGATTCATTCAGTCGTTCATTTACTTTCCTCTCTAAATCCTTTTCATGATCACAGGGGGCTGGAGGATAATCCCAGCACACGCAGCGCGGAAGGCAGGGAAATGCGGGTGATTTATAGTTTTCAATCTACCAGAATTAGTCACTGTTGGACTGTGCTGTGTTCTACCATTTTAAAACCTGTACCAGCAGTAGTTTGCTCCAATAATAAGTATAATTTATTTTAGCAGGAAAGATCCAATTTCAGGTACTGTTCTTAAGCATACGAGTGGCTAAACAGTTGCTACCTTTCTCATTTAATACCTTTTAGTGGATCAAACCTGCATGTAAGATTTGATCCTGGAAATGAGGTGATGAACTAACGCTTTCAGTTTCGCCTGATTTAGTCCTCACCTGCCACTTCAACAACAGTTCCTACGAGTTCTGGTCATCCTCACGTTAGCTTCCAATCCATCTTGCTGTCTCTGCAAATAAGGGAGAAAGTCTATAAGCATACTTTTGACGTGTAACAGTTTGTGCACAGTCTATATCAATAATTCTGAGTGAATGATTAAGTGTTGATGTGTGATGTATTGACACAAATACCAAAAATGCAACGTTTGAAGCCCCCCGGGAGAAAGCACACCAAATGTTTCTAAATAATCAACGAGTCGTCTTATGAGTTTTCCTTTCAAATACTTTCCTCTAATGATGCTGACATTGTAGTGCCCGTGAAAAGACGGACATTACAATATGCTACTGTATTTTGGGAGAGCTCATTCCCCAGAGACAAGGCAACAATCAAAGCTATAAAGCTTATTTTTACACACACACTCACACACATGACCCTGAACACACTGATGTGTACGTACAGAGGACAGACCCTGCTGTATAAATGATTGAAGACAAAAGCAAATTGAGATAAGCTTTCCATCTTTCATGCCATGCATTAGTGCAGTGTAGGAACTTTGAGTGCAAATAAGAGTGTGTTTGATCTGCTATCCAGTGTAATTGTGTGGTGCTTTCATTACTCCAACCTTTGTTTAAGCATCTCTCTGATTTGTGCAGAATGGCTGTTAAGTATTATTTCCACATTGTTGCCTTACATCTCAAAGACGCTGAGCTAATAACCAGAAAATGCATCTCAGTCACCCAGGTTCATCTCATATGTGTCTGTTAAGAAAATAAAAATAAAGAGTAATAGAATGAAACAAGATAAAATTACAGATTGTTCATAGGAGAGCGAGTGTGTATGGCTGTTTGTTGGATTACTAGATGGATGGATAACTCCAGGGATGTCCTAACTGCCTCACTGTGTCTCCCAGGACAAGAAAATAAGTAAACTAAAAATAAAAAAAAAAGTTATTTACAACAAATCTGTGAATGTTCTGACACCAACTGACATCTTGGCTGATGTAAGAATCAGCCACTCTCATTGGTCAGTGTGGAAGATACATTTGGAAACGACTGGTTCAAGAATGTCAATCTTTATGAACTTATATTCGATATATCTTCTCTTTTCTCTCTTTTTTTTCCCTAGGTTGCTACGTTGTACATCAAATTCAAGTTGAACAAGAGAAATCAGTTTCTATGAATTTAATGAAATGAAAATGAAACTGAACAATGCTTCAAAAATATTCATTCATTCATCCATTCATGGTCAAAGGAGTCTGGTCTGTATCACAGACGTGTAATTATACCTGGGTGAATATAAAATCCACAAGCTGTCATTCATTTTGCCTACAGGGTCATCAACACTTCCTTAAAGGCAGCAAATGTTCCTTCAAATGAAATTGGAACTAATATTTTTAACTTGGAAAAACAAAAGGAGAAAGAGGGGCTTATGAGTTAGCCAATTCCAACTCCCAAATCCCCAACTTACAAAAAAAAAAAAAAAA